>VZRX01015994.1:26461-75851 GCA_013398075.1 Notiomystis cincta | reverse complement strand
CAGCAGTTTTGGGAGGGCTGTGTGCCCGTGGGGGAGCTCACGGAGCTGCAGGTGCGGTTTGGCTGCAGCTCCTGAGCGTGGCCCCACGCCAGAGAAGTTCCCACAGAAGTGTCTCCCGTGGGAGGGACCCCACGGCCTCACAGGGGATGGACTCCTCTCCCTGAGCAGTGGAAGAAAATCTCAGTGATGGACTGACCAAACCCCCCTGCCCCGTCTGCCTGCGCTGTTGGTGGGAAGGAGGGAGGGGGCATGGGGGGAGAGGGTGTTTTAGGGTCTTATTTTACTTCTCATTATCCTCCTCTGATTCTATTAGTAATAAATTCACTTTACAACTTAAGTTGAGCCTATTTTGCCCTTGAAGCATTTCTCCAGGTCCTTATCTCACTCATGAAACATTTGTTAATTTATTTTTTTTCCTTTTCCCTCCTCTGCCCAGCTGTGGCAGGGGAGGGTGAGTGAGCGACTCTTGTGGGTGCCTGGTGTTTGGGCCAGTGTCAAACCACGACACTCATGGAGTTAAAGAATTCATGACCTTCAACAACCAAATTCATAATCTTTCCAAATAATACTACCCAGGTACTTAAGCACTAAATAAAGCTAACTAGTTGCTATCTTTACACAATAGAGACTGGTTTAAATTATTTTAGACTTTTTTTCATGCTTTAATGACTAAAACCTATGTCAACTATCACATTAGTTTCTGAGAATCCATCTCTACTTGATACATTTGTAATTTATATTGTAGTATGCTCTGTAACCTTTTGAAATACCTCACACTATTTTCTGATTTTCTTCTTCACTCTTCTTTTTCATACATTTTTTATCTAGTTTATCATATTTAATCTCATCTACGTTTGAATTACTTTGTGAAAAAAAGAGGTAATTTTTTAAAAAAATCTGCCCATTGATGTGGTGTATCTCAATGACACAGATCTATTATTTCCTCTGGGGAGGAAAAAAAAGATGACTGCTATCTTTTTTTTTAGAAAATAAATGTTTTTAGCACATTTCAAATTAAAACCACGTTTGCCACTTTTGACACATGAGTGAATCAAGAAATTTTTGATGTATATCTGGGATTTCATTTTTACTAGGATATTTCTCTTTTTCTAGGCCAGTCAATACCATGACACTGTTGTAATGCTGTGCTAAAACTCTGAAACTAATTTTTCACAAAGTATCGTTGTTTTCCTCTGCATTCATTGAGAAGGTAAAAATTACAATCTTCACTAATATTTCTTAGTAATCTTGACTTTTCAAAAACAAGGTACATTTGAAAAATGGGATTTCGTTTGTTTCAAAAGAGTCAAAGTTTTAACCTTTTTTATAGTATCATGATGACATTAGAAACTGTTGTAGGAAGAAAGTAGCCCTCAATAGATTAATCACCTGGGATACTTCAGCCTTCACCTGATTAGCGTGGCCTCTCTTGCAGTGGTGTTTGAGCAGAAAAATCTTAAACACTATCACAGAGTCTCAAGCAATTAAGTTAGTCAAAACAAAGCACTGAATGGAGAAAGAAAAACTATCATTTTACTAGATACTGCAGAACATGTTAAATGTTGGAAACAGGAGAAATTAAAATTTTAATTTAACAATCCTTTTGTGTATAGAAAATAACCTTGAAACTCCAACTCTATGATACATAGTCATGTAATCTATTTTTAAATGTTCACTACATCCCACACTTCTGAATTAGCATAAATAGTGTCATTCAGGGTTTCTTTGTACTCAAATACAAAAGCATCCAATTAAGCCAAACTTTCCAGATATATGTGACATGCACATAACCTCTGTAGAAAAATCAACGCCAAAATCAAAAGTTACCATGAGTTGGTCAATCCTTTACTTAAGTATGAACTACCTATTACTATTGACTGAATTCTCAGGACATTGTATCTCATTATTTACTTATTTTAAATGAAATAGAAACTGCACTTTCAGTTAACTGGATCCACTGCCAACAGTACAATTTGATTTGAAAACTAATACTTTGTATGACTTTGTACTTGGTAAGTAGAGAGGATTGTGGCATTACAAGAAGAAAGTAAAAAGGACAGATCAGTTTGCACCCACTGCCCTTTACCTTGCAAGGTTTGTCACAAGGATAGAATAATGTGCTGTTTTCTGTTCTCATTATGCTCTACCTAAAAGAGAATGAGGCATCAGAATTTTAAATCCTCTTGTTTCCAACACTTAAAATGTTCTGCAGTTTCTAGTAGAATGATAGCTTTTCTTTCTTCGTTCAGTGCTTTGTTTTGAGTAACTTAATTGTTTGAGACACTGAGATAGTGTTTACATTCTGTTGTGCACACTCTGATTCTCATAGATATCTTTCTGACCATTGTGGACTAGAAAAAGAACAAACACATACAATACTCACATGCGGATATGAAAATACTGTACTCCATGTTTTATTTTCAGCTTGATTTTGGGAAGTAGTTTCTATTTTCTGCTCATGATAATTTGCAGGCATAATTAGTCAGGTACATTATTATGTGGCTTGCTCTTTGCAACTCTAACGAAGTCAACACTGCAGTCAACACACAATGGATTAATTCCAGCAGTCCTAGGTGTGAAGGCAAATGCTGAACACTTAGGAAAAAATCCCACCAAACAAACACCTCTGTGAACCTTGTGATAAAAAACACAATATTAAGACAGTTATAGAGGTTTTATAGTTGTTTCTAATTTTGGCAGCTTCAATCCAGATAAATCTCTTTAGAAGTAAATTATTTTATCTGGCTATTTACAGATGCCAACCTCTCTATATTGACTATAAAAGGAATTTATACATTCAAACTCTTTTTTTTTTCTTTTTTTCCTAAAAAGCACATTTTAAACTAGCCATACTATATGAGCACCCACATCATATCAATGCTTGCCTGGGGCATATTAAAAAGCTTCCATGTCTATTGTAGACTACAGTTGAAGCAATTAGTCCCAAAAATCAAAAGTATTTAAGTTTTGAGGTGTTCACAAGTCTAACATACATATGTTTGTCTACAATCAGAATGTTCATTTCTGTGTACATTCTTTCCTTCAAAAGAGATTGTGTCTTCCAGCATGCATATAGATCAGTCACTTTGTCTGTCTTTCACTTCAGATTGATTACAATTGAATTATTCTCAGATTTCACTGAATATTCTGAATTGGAAGGGATCCACAAAGATCATCAAGTCCTGCTCCTAAGTGAATGGTGAATTATACAGCCTGTAAATTTGGTGCTGCCTTGCCGCACTGCCTGCTGCTCTGCTCTGGCTTGGCCATTCGACCCAGGGCAGCCACCCTGACAGGACAGCGGCGTCTGGTCGAGAGAGGGGCACTTCTGGCCCGAAGCCCTTTGCAACAAGCAGTCTCTTGGCTTTAGCTCGGCAGGAGCAAAGACAAGGAGGAAAGAGTTGGAATTTCTGTAGCTTTATTCCAAGTTTATTCTCTTGAAGGGGAGCTCACAGAAAGACCCCTTAACTCTTTTGTTACATGTTTTTATAGGGTTACAAAGTGAGAGAGGTAGAATAGAGATAGCCAATCCAAAGGTGACACGCGTGGCAAAGAACTAATAGAAACATCTCAGGGGAGGAACTTAGCCTAAGTTACAAATGGTAGTACAGCTAAAGATAATCTTGAAATACGCTGTCCTGTGAGAGGCCTGAATCTCTGAAACAAAGAGAGGAGGCAGGCACAGGTGACCTCAGGGGTTAAGAATTTTTATGTTGTGGACTCTTTTTTGAATCTATCCTCTGAGGCAGAGTCCAGTGCAGTGAAATTAACCCATTCTGCATCATCCAAGATAGTCTGGGTCACTGCAACACTGCCTTGAATATTTGTTATGTGATTTTTCAGAAAATACAAGCTGACATAAATTTTATTCTTTGGTAGTTTGTATTTAATTTTTTTCCTTTTACTGGTAGATGTCAAGTTCCAAACTAAAGAAGATTTGAGGGTTTATAATCAGAGAAAAAAAGCAAACATTGCAAGGGCAATAAAAAAATAAAATAAATTTTAATAAGTATTTTCCATATGGTCTGCAATGAATCTTTTTTCCAATATAAGAAAAGAACAAAGGTACAGTTACACTCAAAAATGACAAAATTCACCTTAAGAGATGCATGTTTGTTCTGATGTTGTACGAGAGGATAATAAAGATGGCTTGTAAAATATTAAACAGGAGGAGTATATCTCAGGTGTATGGTAACTTTGAATTTGTATTTTGTCATAGTCAGCAACTTTCTTAATTTGTCAATATCTATTAAATAAAAAAGAATAATTTCATGTTTATGCTTTCCTTTCTAATTTATGACCAGAACTAATTATTTCTCTCCTATTAATCCAGGATTCCAAATAAACAATTATAGTTTTTTTATACGGTTGTATAGTCTTCAATAAGCCATTTCACAGATGCATAAATTTACATTTTGCAACAAACAATAAGACAAAGGCTTGAAGAAAGGTTTTTTGTGAATGTCTCAAGTTGTCTTTGTGGGGCTGTTTTTCTTTAAATTATCACTATTATATTTTATTTTCCATATTATGATCACCAAGTTATGGGTTCTTCTGTGAAACCAAGTCAGATGAGGCCATCCAATTGAGCACCCGCTCAGCCACTAGGATATGAAACCATGACAGCAGCCCCTTCGTGGTTACCTCTGCTCTTCAGAGAACCCAAGTGTGAGGTTGCAAAGAACAGTAACATGAATTATAACTCTGTCCTTACCATCTCTGTTACCATACACTGAAGAGAGAGAGAGAGAACACTTAACATCAACTGCCCTCTGACTTTGCTGAACAGAGGAAATTGTGGCCGCACAAGTTACAGGTTCATGTGCCCCAACTCTTTTTGTCATCTGATCTGAACAAATTTCTCTAACAAAAACAGGAAGATGTGGGATTCCTGATTTTTCAAAGATAGAACGTAAAAAAGGGAGAGAAAAAAACCTGCAACAAACCCAACATATTTAAAAAAATAAAAAATCCAAAGTCAGCCTGTGCACTTGGTAGTACAGAAAACCACCTGACACTGTGGAAGCAATACAGAATGTCATCACTTGTGAATTAGAATGTGGGCATTTTCCTGGGATCTTTTTTCCATTATGGTAGTGCAGTATAAAAGGAAAGATTTTTTCCTCTCAGAAAATCCTCAGATGACACCAAATTACTGGTTAAATGCTAACATACTCCCACTGAAAGCAAATCGCATCAGCTGCCAAGAAAATGAGATTGACAAGAGAAAATTTAACCCCACAGGGCACTTGCAAATATGGATTTTGGAAGAGTGATGTTGATTGGAAGGCTTAAACTTCTTGTTCATCTTTCATATTGAAAATTCACCATCATCCATAGGCACATCACAGAAATTTCTCTCTTGTGGCATAATTTGGCTTTAATGAGGAAATCTTAAGACTAAGAATTAAGATTGGAGAATTTATAGCATTATAGTTACTGTGAACTTCAGAACAGTGCTATATTGAGCTGATTAAATAAGATCTGGGTGATGAAAATGGCAACTGCTCTTTAGTTTTTTGTTTGGGGTTTTTTTGTAAACATCCAGGGGAAACAGCAAGAGCCATTTACTTTTTTCCTATTTCATCTTGGTTTCAGATTTCTCCAGGATCTCTTTCCAGGCTAAAGTTCTATTTAGGTCCTTGAGATAGGCTTAGTGATTACTTTGTACCTGCAATAAAACCGTACATGGGACGAAATTATAAGATTATGCAGGTCCTATCATAAAAATAAGATGTGATAAGAAGACATCTTTTAACAGAAGGAAACAGACCTGAAGTCAACTTCTTGTTGCAGACATTGCATATAACCATGCATTTCCTTTTAAAAGCAATATATACAAAAGAGTGTTATAGATAAGGATCAAATTAATCTTAAATGTAGGTCTGTCAGTTTAGCTGTAGAAACACTAGGCATGAATTTCAGCTCTGTGGTTCTCAGATTTACTTAAAGGAAGGTACTAAGCAGATTCTAAGGGATAATTTCCACAAATGCTGCACTCATCTAGTAATATATAACTTCTATGGGGGAAAGCTGTCACTATGCAAGACTAAGACTGCTGCCTAATAGCAGGCTGATCATATGACTGATTGAAAAGGGCTTCACTTTTTTTTCGTTCTTATTTGTAATCAAACTTCATTGTTTCCATATGTTTACCATAATAGTGGTTTATATAGTTAGGGTAAAATCAATGTCAACTAATTTAAGTGGCAGAAAGGTGGTCTACATTTAATTTCACCACTCAGAATCCTTGTAAGTCTAAGGAGTGCAATACATGACAGATCATATTCTAGAATTTTTCAGCTATCCAAGCCCTTCAAAGATAAACCCTGCACTACATTGTCTCAATAAAAGGTTTATAGGATTTCAATAATTATCATTCATCAGACCAATGTTTTGAACAGTGAGAAAAAATGCTATTTTTTCTATATAGTACATTTCATGGTTATTGTAAAGCTTTTTTATGGACTGAACCTGAACTTATTATTTTGTTTTTCTGGTCAAAGTTGCTGAAAAATAAACACCTTCACTAAATCAAATTGAGACATAAGATTAGTTCAATAAATCTCTTTATTTTTAGCTTACATATTTTTCTACTTTTACATAGCCAGATGTCATGTAAGGTTTGCAAATAGCATTACACCTTCCAAGGGATAAATTCAGTAAAACCATCTTTGGGAACAGCTAGCCAAATTCTGAACATCTGATTGATTTGGCTTTTATAGCACTTCCTCATTTATTGTGTGCAAATATTCACAAGGAAATGCTTTAGTGTTCTGATATGTTGGAGAATTGCTATTTTTACATGGGACTAAATGTATTTGCAAACATTAAAGAATTATTTCTGCCAAAAAGACAACATCTGCTGCTGTGATCACTGCTATGGCTGATTCTGCAGAAATCCCTCTTGACCTTGGAATTCCTTTATCTTAAGTGATTTAGTGCTGCTTAATCAATTTTCAGGAGAAAATGGATCTTTAAAAAAATTATGTGGCTGCTTGCCATAGGGGAAGTTTTCCCTTTTGTTAGAGGGCTCAAGGTTCTTGAAATTTTTTCCCCTTCTCTCTTTTTTGGCTCATTTGACCCATATATAAAATTAAGCAGCTCCCTGGCTGACAGACAAGGCCATCTCATCATATGGTAAATGGTAATATGCTCCATTACCTAGTAAGTTTAAAATCACAGCCACAATGAGAAGGTTGTGTTCTGAAATTAAATGCCTCTCCTGGAAGGTATCAGCCACCAGCTAAATACATGAATAGGGCAGAGGTCACCTAGCCCAACAGAGGTTTCAGAGGAACTTCTTTCACATGCTCCATGGAGTGTTCTCCTTTGTGTGATTACACTTCTTTGTTTGTGTTCATTCTCTCCCATTCCAAAATTACTTCTCACCCCACATATGGTGTTTCTTTCCCCTTTTTCCCAGCATCTAGATATACACTTGCAGTTTGTATGTAGAAAAGTACAATTTTTTACCATGAAAATGTCAGAGTTTGTTGGAAATGTTTTATTTTCTTCATCCATATTTGTTCCTCTCTTCTACCTGATATTTCCCCCACCCACAGTATCAGCATCTAGCACTAGACTTATATAAGCTATCACGTTGTTGTTCATAGCTGGCCACAGAGGATGCCAATCTCAAAGTTTGGAGGATAACATAGAAGACTCAGAGATTACATAAAAGAACATTAATCTTTCTACAGGTATAGCATATGACAGTGCTTCTTAGAAAAGAGTATAGCCAAATCAGGGAAATATTGCCTGCAACACATTCAGATTATATATATGTATATATATTTAGTACCTCACACAGCCTACACTTTTTGAAAAGCACCAGGAATGAAAATTAAGTCTGGCACTCTTTACTAATTACACCTACACCTACAGAAGTAAAAACAGAGTGGAGTCAAAGGTAGGAATATTTTAAGGAAGATAAAAATCCATGGGCATTTTGGGGAGTTATTATTGGCAGGAGAGGTGTGGAAAAGAAGGAAATTTTGCAGTAAGTACACACAATACTAAATAATTTCATGTTATTATCTAGGTAATATTTATATTTTTAAGTAGTTATGTGTCATATGCATGAAAATCTCAGCATTGCTGAAAGACAGAATTTGGGTGCACTGATAAGCCACTGTATGTTCCATAGCTGTATTATTCTGCCACTGAAGTGTAATTGCTTACACTAAACAAAAGCTCCAAGTTTTGTAACAAAAAATTGTTAATAGTCACCATAACATCAAAAGATTAAAGAATTTAAAGAGAATATAATAAAAAAAAAGGGTCAGAATACCTTATAGGAAGAATTAATCATGTGTAATATTGAGACAGTAGAAATGTGACAAAATGAGGTTATCTGTAATGTAATGTCATAAGCTTTATGCTTTTTTGTTAAAATAAGAATGTCTCTGTAAGTTAGTATCCTATAAGAAGATGTATCATCTGTATATATGAAAAGTCTAATGACACTATTGCATATATGACTAATGTTTTACAATTAATAGTTATGTCCATTGGCTTGATCTTCTTTGCTGAAAAATAAGATTTTCAGACATGTATGGTACAGGAAAGCAAAGAAATAGATATACCACAACATCTTTGCACTCCAGTATGAGCTCACATTTAATTTGAAATATTGAAGAGCTTTGAAAAAAAAAAAGGTATATTCAAATATTTTCGTGAAACTCCTGAGAATTTTAACAAATAACCTTTCAAATGTTAAAGATTACAATCACAGTTATTTTTGCTAGCTTGGGTCCTTTTTAAAAATGTTTTTAGCTTCATCCTTTTTTTCCTGCTATGATATATAATACTGTGGATTCAAGGAAAGTTGTTCCTTGTTATTTTCTTTTTCTGTAATATTCAGCAATATCATCTTATTTTAGATGGAGGAAATTGCTTTATTCCAAGGGCAAATCATAACTATTCTTTGCAAGTCTGCTTGGAAGAGTTAACAGGAAGATGGAAAACTGTAATTTCTCAGGCATATTATCAAAGTTAAAATTCAAGCTTTATTGGCAATAAGTAGACAAACTCTACATCTGACATTTTATTTAGTGATAGGCTTGATTGACAAAGTTATGAAATTCAGTCATATTCAGAATATTCCTGGCATTTTGAGTAGCTATGATTTGAGAGGGTTGTTTCAGCTTCAAAATTACAGCCAGATTTTGAGGAGACCTCAAGGCCAGATTTTAAGTACTCTTCCTCGAAAAGAAAAAGAAAAAAAAAAAAAAGAAGAGCAAAACTCAGTAGCTCAAATCATAACACTTATAATCCACTTTTCTAATGCAATCTCTTTTGCAATCTGGCCAATAAATGTGAGTCCTAAAGGGGAGCTGACTCTTTAGAAAACATGACTTAGGGGTGCTGAGTCTTTATTAGCTTTTACCAGTTTGATCTTCATGAAATTCAGACATCACAATTTTTGACATCTAAAGAAAAATAAAAAAATGTGTATGATCAGTGGGATCCTTTAGTATTATATGATATAGAGATATGCATATATACATAAACATATGTGTTGCCTGCTCAGTCACATCTGAAGATTCTGAGAGTATTTTTAAACTTAAGGACATAAGGATTATAAGCAAGTGCAATTAGACACCTAACACAGTGGAATCCAAACTGGAATTGAAATTTCCTTCAAGTGTTAAAACATCATGAGCACTTCCTGGACTTTTTAAAACTCAAAAGTTTAAGTAATTCGTGTTTATTAAAAAAAAAAAAAAAGTTTGTTCACATTTTACTATGTTACATCAGAATTCAAGCAAGTTGTATATGTTCAGCATCTCTTTCCACATTTGCACAAATACAAGTAAGTGAATAATTAATTTTCAGACTGGTGACTCTTCACATGGACAAAGTTCTTGTGCCAGCAAATACTCAAAAGGAAGAGGCTTTCCATTTGCAATAGAAGAGTTGTGAGATGAGATCTAATTTGAGATATATCATCAAGCAGTAATTTTCTTCAAAATGGGGAGTCTGAAAACTTTTCTTGTCCATTCAAGACAGTGTAAGATAAATTACAGTAAAACAGATTCAACAGCATTGTGAAACCAAACATTCATTGAGAGACTATTCAGCAGACAGAAGACTGTTCACAAAGGCTCAATCAAGCTACAGGAGGATGAGTTGACTTAGGAGTGGGATTAAAGTGCTTCACTTCAGGACCCATGCACTTAATGACCATCTTCTTAGCTATTAGCTCAACAAGACACTGGCCTCAAAAATGCTTTCTGTCCATATAGAGACAGACATGCTTAGAGAAAGACGTGGTGCATATTCTTTCTGCACAATAAGGCCAAGTGTCTGTGAGTTAAAACATTAATCATGCTGAAGTACTCCATGACAGCTAGGTCTCTTAGATGGACAAGTCTGAAATATGACTGGGGTTTGTATCTGTCATATGAAGACAGAAGAAAGATTTTCTCCATCTCTGAGATCCTCAAAACAACAGATGCAGACAGATGTGCAGAGGAAAAGAAAATAGATGAAAAAACAAGGGATGTAATTATGGGTGGCATCATTATATTATTGGTGGCAGCTTCCCCCCAAGTCATCAAAAGTTACAGAAAATAAGGAAACTAGGGAACTAAGGGACCTACTTAGGGAACTACTTAAGAAGATAAGGTAATAATTTGTTTACTCATTTCTTATAGAGTCTGATTTTGTAACTCTGAGCAAGGTAGGTGAAAAATAATTTACTTTCACTGTCAACATCTGTATGAGATTGTTTTTCAGACAGTTACAGCTATAATTATGTGAATGAGAACCTGAAATGATTATTGGATAGTCATTACTCAGCTAATATGTGAAATTAAGAATCTAAGAGAATAGATATTTACTATATTCATCTGATGTTGTGCATTGTATAAAAAATTTATTTCAAGAATTCTATCCCTTTCATATATACATATTTGTAGAAAATATGCAAAGGAAAAAATGTATACATGAAAAAAAATATTATTTTAGGGCTATCTAAGAAAGTTGCTGATTATCCACATTCCTTTTGTTTTTCTGCTTTGATTTAAGGAACTGACCACTACTAGCATTATTGACTGAAGAGAAAAGATAATTATGAAAACTGACAGCTCATATAAGTCTAGGTTCTGTTGCCTTTCTACA
Organism: Notiomystis cincta; assembly: GCA_013398075.1. NCBI lineage: Eukaryota > Metazoa > Chordata > Aves > Passeriformes > Notiomystidae > Notiomystis > Notiomystis cincta. The sequence continues at coordinate 64,724 of VZRX01015994.1, read as the reverse complement.
CAGTTAATTTATTTAAGTAATGTCAGTGAGACTCACTATGCTGTAAGGTGTTATTCACTGTGACTGAGTCTCACAACCTTGGGTTTAAGTCTAATTTTAAAAGCCAAACAGCTGTTGACAAACAGTTATAGAAAATGTGTTTAACAACAGGTTAAAACTCAGAAAAGCTACAAAAATTCAAGCAAACAAGGCTTCCTACTCCTGCAGCACTGCATTAGCAAGTCTGTATGCAATTCATATTCAAGTTGTTTCAAATATGTTTATTTTAAATCCTGAACATGATTAAGCAAAGAAGGAGCAACTACTTTTCTCCATATCCTCTATTCTTAAAATAAATTTTATAAATTAGATGTTATAAAATATGTCAATATTCAATTCTTTTAGAGAAATGTGATCCCACTTTCATTCAAAGGACTCGATTCTTTGCACAACTGAGGGCTGTCACAGTCTCTTTACTACATTCACATGCATTTAGGTTAAATATAGCAAAGATGGATAGGTCATGTGATGATTTAATATATCATAGAATTTCTAACATTTTAAATAAAAAGGCAATGCCAGATATGCTAAATTGTCACCGTCCTGTCCACACTGCCAGCAAGTGTTGATATCCAGCAAACATATTTGAAGCACGCTGTAGATCAGATAAATCTTGCTTGAATTTAAATTAAGTTTGACTTTGATCACAAACATCTTCTTGATCTGTCTCTAATATATTTCAAGAGTATGAGAAATTAAGAGTTTTAGAAAAGAAATGTGAAGTCTGATGTTTGACATGAGACAACCCTGGCACAGTACTACAGAAGCTTAAATGGGTCATATGATTGGCAAATATTGGCAGAAGCAAAAGTGCTCTCACTTTTTATTGGGAGAATACAGAAGCAGGAGGACAGAAATAAGGTGACAAAAAATGTGTCATGGAAGAATTTGGAGGAAAAATATTTATAGAGAATTGTTTATAGAAAGCTCATGAGATGTTTCTCATTACAACATTTAGTGAAATTTTTTAAAAATCATTTATAACATTTCATAAAATCTATTAAATATATTTTCTGTTAAATCATACATCATTCCATAGTACTTATTTTGCAAAATATAAATTCTGATTTTGTCAACATGTGCAATTATAGAACTCTATTAAAGTAATAGTGTTGTATGGATAAAAACATACTGTTGTATGGATAAAAACACATCAGAAAATAAATTATGTATTAGATATTTTTAAATGCATTGTTGGAAATCCAGGAAGCAGTAAAATTTCCTGAGAACCTGAAACATCCTCAGCAACCTGACTGAAATATTTGAGACTGCTTATAAACTCTGTGTCAAGTTACTGATGCAAAAATGCTGTAAATGAACTGAAAGACTCAACCTCATAAGCCCAAACCTAGAGTTAGTAATTGAACCTGTTTTCAGCTTACTTGTGGGAAGGAAACTATAGTCTCTCCATAATAAGTGTGTGTTTAGTACTGGACCATAAGGAATTTGATCTAAAAGGCAAAGTATAATTGTCTAGGATCTTTTATAAGACCCTAAAAATGTGATCTTTAATATAAGATCAAAACTCAGAATGCTCAGAAAACTGGTAACACAGCAGATAAAAAACTATTTTTAATTAGCATGTGAAAGAAAATATCCATTAGTTATTAGATAAGGAAAAAGGGAACTAACAAAGCAGTTTAGGTGTCCACTGTGGATTCATGAAAGTCATTAATCTCTCTTAGAAAATCTGTTTGATGGAGTTGTCAGTTCTAAACCTGAAATTAAAGAGAAAGTCTATTAGTTCATGTGCCTGAAGAAAAATAAAATCTGAATAAAAAGCAATGTCCTAAGCAAGTTTTTGGACAGGAACCAAAACACGGACATAAGCAATAACAAATAGAGAATTGAAGGAGCTGCTCTTTCTTTGTTTTCAATGACATACACTAATTAATATTTAAATAGTTGGAACATTGATAGAAATCCATCTCTGATGTTTACATGAAGGACTGGTGTAGAAATTCGTATCTTTAAGCCTAGAAATGTTTCTTTTATAAATGAAATTACAGGGCTCTGCCAGACCATATATTGTAGATGGTATAATTTAAGTTTGATATAGAAAGGCTTTTGATATGTGACAAAGGCTATTAGTTAGATTTTTTTCAAATAAGTATGTGTCAAACATTTCATACAGTCATGCATTAACAGAAAGTCCTCATAAATTCTCTACAATACACCAAGTCTTCTCTCAGGTTTTCATACATTTCACTATTTCCTTCCATATTGCCTTCTTCAATGCTAGCAGGAAATTCCCTTGGAATTGCATCCCCAAATTGCAAATAATATCATATTGCTGAAAAATAAGACAGACCAAGTTACAAGAGACAAAGGAGGATGAACACACCTGAAACTGAAAAAGGCAATGGATTAAATGAAAACAGATGATAGCAGCTTGCGGTTGGTCTTTACTGGTCAACAGCAGTGAAACTATACATGGTTAGGAAATAAACACACGCTACCTGAATGCAGACTTAAATTTTAGTTTGATAAAGTGAGCCATGATTGATAGAAAATCTCAGTAGAATTGTAATTTGTTCTAAGTCACAGAATATAGTTTTATAAATGCTTTCCAAATAGCTTGTATGGTTTGTAAATTTAAAACCTCATGCTATCTCCCGGTTGGTTTTCTCTGCACATTTGCTAGCTGGACTATATTTGCTGTGATGAATGTGGACAAGTAGGAAACTGCAATAATTATGGGCCATGTTTCATTCTCTTAATCCATCTGAAAATTTAATCTAACTGGAGAATGAAAACCAAATTACACAGACAGGAGGAAATCAAATTGTTATTGTTTGAGACACCTTGCCATCGTAATAAAATTTAAATAATTTCAGACTAAATAGTTTAGGGTTTTGAATGTTCAGTTCGTCCTCAACATAAATACACGGTAAAACAGCCATGACTAAGAAATCACCAATGTATTAGCTTTCTGCCTAATATTATTTATGTATTTACCCACAAACTTTCATGATCTCTAGACTTATGTATGTACAGCTGTAATCTCTTGGCCCACAATATATATACACACAGGTGTTTTACTGGTGTCATGAAAATAGTGAAAAACAGTTCCATTTCCCAGGCTGCATCTTGCATTTATTACTTGGGATGTGACTTCCCTCACTAGACATCAGTTAATAAAAAGTTAAATTCCCTAAGCTAATCATCTATGTTTCTGTGGCAATTGACAAGAGACAGATAAGCTGTGGTAGTAGCAAATTGTCCTCAGCAGGTACCAGCCCTTGGTGTCAGGTAGAGAAAGGGTTTATATAACTACTTACAATTAATTTTATTTTCTTTTCTCTTCTCTTCTTTTTCTTTCTTCCCTTTTTTTTTTTTTTAATTTTAAAAAAAAATTATTCAAATGTTTCTATCAGCATCTGGAATGACATTTCCCGTTCATTAGCTCCAATCAAAACACTCTGGATCCAAATATAAATCTATATTCTGTCAAAGCCAGTTGTAAAAATATGGGTTGTTTTAAAGGATCTTGTCTGGATTGTAAATTCTCTGGTCCCCTCAAAGCCATGACAATATCTCTGCTGGTATCCTACTTGGTAAGTGAGAATTTGTCTGAGTAAGAAATTCGTGTAATTAGGTAAAATCAGCATCGCTTTTGAAGACATTACAGAACTTAAGAGGTGTAGGTGGTGTTACCATAGCAAAACCTACTTTCTGCAATCTAGTTCCTTAACTCCCTGGAGTACCTTTCATACCTTTTAAAGAAGTTGCTGATTCTTCTGACTGATTTCCTAGCTGTGCATCATTATGTGCACTTGTAAGAAAAAAAGGTTTCACAGTTGAGAGTTCTTGAGTTTCTCTTTTTAAACCACATCTGAAGACTGAATCTGAGGGTATTTTTACACTTTGTTTATAATGACAATTCAGCTGGTTCCTCTGAATGTAAGGCTGATGTCTTGAACACTGGATTATGACTTCAGGCTGAGAATGAGCAGCAGTAGCAGATGGACTCCCGAAAAACAAAGATCCCGTTTTCATGCAAATGCTACTAGTAGTAAAGAACAATGGAAGATAAATATTGAAAAATATATAATATGGAAACAGAATGGCTTGTAAACAGTATGCTTTCAGAGTCAGCTGCTCTTTAAGCAAACCAGAATAGAGTAGCTCTAGAGACACATTACATGATTCAGTGTAATTACTATCTTGTTCAAGTAAGTGCGTTTTATCTGATTCTAATCTGAATCCTTCAATTCAGCTATATGGTACAATGATCTGCTTTGCATTTTGGAAAATGCATCATACAGTAACACAGACAATACATCTTCACAATTTTATAAAACATTAGATGTTTTGACAGAAAAATAAAATACAGAAGGTATTTTCAGCAAAATTAATGATTTCAGAGTGATGAGGAGAGTTTGGAGACACTGTAAAATATTTTTCTTTTTTTTTTATTTTTGTTTCATTAAAACCCAAAAAAATTTACCTTGTTTGCAATTACTTTTATAATTTCCATGAAGCATTTTCAGGGGTAATTTTTGTTTCCTCATAATGTTCTCAGAAAACAAAAATCTTTTTAATATTTGTATATAATTGTGCACATAATCTTTTTGTAACACGTTTCTTTCCTAGAAAATGTCCTAACCACTAAGCTATATGATATGATGATATCACAGGTATCAGTCACATAATCTTCACTCAATTCTTTTTAAGTGGAGCATGACAAAGTAAGAGAAAATCAAATAAATTAAACCAGAAAAAGGAAACAAGAATTCTAGAAAATGTATGGCTCAAGCACTTGGAGAGGGAAGTCCAGCATAATTTTCCTTATATAAGAGTGCTGTTTTTATGTACCACACACAAATTGTTGCCCAGAGAAGCTGTGGATGCCTCATCCCTAGAGGTGTTCAAGGCCAGGTTGGATATGGTGTTGAGCAACCTGTTCTCGTGGTAGGTGTCCCTGTCCATGGCAGGGAAAATGGAACTAAGTGATCTTGAAGGCTCCTTCCAACATAAAGTATTCTATGATTTTATGAGTCTATGAAAATGACTTGCATACTTGTATACCGGGATATAAATTATTATGTTAAATCGTATCACCTACTGCTTCTTTTTCCTCACCAAAGTAATTTGAATTATTTTCTTCACCAGAAAGAAAGATAACACTTTGAAAAAAAAAAAAGAAGGAAATGTCTCTGTGCAGGATGGTCTTTAGGTAGAGGATCACATAAATTTGTAGATATCAAATTGTCTCCATTCAGAATGAACTTTGATAGAGTAGACTGGACATGGGAAAATGTTGATCTCTTGTCCCATAGCTGTGTAGGTATAGTTTCATTTATGTGTAGTCAGTTTTTTAAAGTTGCATAGTTGCTACCAACATAAGAAGCAGGAAGCCACTGTGTAACTGGAAAGCTATGATCCTGTCACAGAACTTAGTGGGATGAACAACATGATGGAACATCCACGAATTTTCTGAGCAATGTGTTCCTATGTCTCACCACAGTCATTGTAAAACATTTCTTATATCCAACCTCTCTCAGTTTAATACTGTTCCCCTTTTCCTGTCACTACAGGGCTTGGTAAAAAGTCTGTCTCTCCATCTTATTTTTAAGCTCCCTTTACATATTGTAAGGCTGCAATTAGATATTCCCAGACCCTTCTCTCCAGGCTGAAAAACATCATCTTCTTTGTGTTTTCTTAGGAGAACTTCTCCAGCTTTCTGATCATTTTCATGGTCAGGGCATGATCACTGCAGTCCAGGCTGCCACCAATCTTAACCTCTGTAATTAGTTCTTCTGAGTTGGCAAGCACAGGTTAAAAACATTTATTTTCTGTTCAGGCTGTATCACATGAATTAAGAGATTGTCCTCAATACACTCTAAGGGTCTTCTGGACTGCTAATAGCTTGCTGTGCTGCTTATTCAGATGTCAGGAGGTTGGTGTTCCCCAGCAGGATCAGAGCATGCAAGTATGATTCATCCCACCAAGTTTCCTGACAGGGAACTGAGCTGCCATTTCTTTCCAGCTGCACCATGGCTTCTTGCTACTCCTGTTTGCTGCCCTTGGTATAGAGACATATCAGCTGCACTGCTGACTGCCTCACCCTTCTGGCAAAGCCTTTTGGAGGGGGGGGAGATATTCCTCATTACTTTCCTAGGTAACATCCAGCCGTTACTTGTCGGTGTTACAGCTTTGGACCCCATCCCTCAAGTTTGTTAGCTTAAAGAGTGAATCACTAACTCAGACAATCTGCCAGTTAAGATTCTCATTCCTCTTCTAGACAGGTGGATGCAGGTAAGATTCTGGATTCAGACAGGCCTGTTTGTTTTGGTTGTTTGTTTCTGCCCAGTGAGTCTCAAGGCAAAATGCTTAAGTAGACTGCTGTATCTCTCTGCTCCAGTTTCATTAAATGAACTGAGGAGGACCAGATTCCCTTCTCATGACTTTGTCTCTCCACGCCTATGTTCTCCCTAAGATTTTAGGGTCAAAAATAGCATTAAATTAATTTACAACCCTAAAAAACCTGTTTTCAGTGAAATGATTTATAGTGCTTCCAGTAGAAGTACTTCAGATGAGTAAAATAATAGGAAATGTTCTTTTTTTGTAGTGTAAGAGGAAATTCTAACAAAGATCTCTAACTCCTATCCTTTATTTTAGGATTTCTGCAGAGCCTTAGTGAACATAAAAGGTACAGAAAAAGAGCAAGTTTAAAATACATATATCTGTTGATTGTACTGTACAATAACAGTTACTTTGCTGTAATAATTTATTGTCATAGGAATTCCTTTATCTTGATGGGCTGTGCCTAGAAAGAGGCTTATGCTATCACTCAGGGATTGTTTTTATATAATAGCACTTCTATACAATTTGTTTACTTCCTTGAAAACTCTTTGTAATTCCACAGACCTTTATTGATCTTCTTTCAATCAATTGACTAAGGTCTTATGTAATAACACAAATAGTTGACATACTAATGAGAATTTTGGACCCTTTTGAAATGAATACTTGACCAGTCAGTGGAACTCTCAACAGACCTAAAAGTTCATCACTAGCAGTAATGTCAATCAATAAAAAGGTTATCTTTTAACGCTGTTGAAAGACAGAGACAAGAAGGATTGCTTAAGAGATACAAAGAGACAGATATGCTCATTCTGCATACACACAACACAGACCAATTGAGTCATATAACTTCTTCTGTAAAGGTGATCTATCTCATGTATAAATCAAAATGAGTGGTTTCAGTGCACTGGCACTTTAGAAAAATAAATTAAAAAACTCCAAACAACACTGCAAAAAATCCTTATTTTCCTCTGAATGCTTAATTTTTTATAAATCTGATGGTGCAAGGCATGAATATTTTGTTTGAACTAGTGAACATTCACATCTCTTCATAAAAGACTTCATTCAAATATTTTAACAGACATTCTTTTTCTCTTCCATTCTTTCCCATTCAGGTTATTTCTTTCCTGTGTTTTTATAAAACCTAAAAAATAAAAATACTCTGAACTTTCTGTCAGTAGATGTAGATAATAGAAACTAAATCCATAAATGCAGAACAGTATTAAAGAAGGACTGAAAACATCTTCTTGAACATATAACAGAAAAAAATAACATCAGCACGTCCTCTTAGGCTTACTTTTCTCAGCTTTCTTTTTTCCTCTGGAATATAAAGAATTTTTAAAATGTGTATATGCATTATTACAAACTTCCTTCAAAAAGATAACTTGCTTGGTGACATTAAATAGAAAAGTATTTTCTTAAGCAGTGTTCGAAATCTAATTCTTTCTTTTATCTTGCAGTGTTTCACTTTTGTGGAATTACCTTTGTGACAAGATGTAGCATATTTGTATGTATTGATATTTGGATGTTCATTTAACTCAAAAACTATTTTTCAGATATGTATTCAAGGAAAAAAAGTATATTATCATTGAATGTCTCCAGCTCTTTCAGTCTTTAAAAAAAAAAAACAGATGACACAATCTGAAATTAACTCATTCATAATCTATATGTTAAAAATTATGCATTTGCCACAACTACTAAGACCTGGAATGAAGGAAGGAGGAAGCAGCAGCAGAGACAACCTGTGATGAACTGACCATACCCCATTCCCAGTCTCCTTGTGCCACTGGGGGGGGAGGTAGAAACCAGAAAAGAGGGAAGAGTGGATTTTTAAGATTTGTTTCACTTCCTGGCTTTGATTTGATTCAGTTAATTTCCCCAAATTAAAGTCTGTTTTGCCCATGATATTCAGTGAATGATCTCTCATATGATCCTTAACTCCTGAACTTTTGCTATATTTTCTCTCTGTGTCCAGCTGCAGAGGGGATGGATGGATGGAGAGGCTTTGGTGGGTGCCTGGCATCCAGCCAGCATCAACCTACTACATAAACCCAGGATAAAGTTTATCTTTCCTTCCATGTTGTTTTATTCCTTTGCATATCTTAGTGATATACAAGGTATAGATGGAACTTTGAATGATTTAGTTTACATTTCTCACAGTGAGATGTTTCAAACAAATTATTCTGGGCTTCTCTGTTTTTCCCCTAACTCTTTAATTACATATATTTAAATCTTTATAGATTTTTCTTCACATGTACTTCACTTTTAAAGCCATATCTGGTGGAGTCTAAATTTCTTCAATCATTCATACCTCCAAAGATTGTTTCTTCAAATAGTGAAGCTTTTTGGCCTTTTTCTAAAGCAGTCTAAATCTCCCAGTTTTAATACAAGACCAAGTAAAATATGTTGATTTCACCTGAACTGCACTTTTACATTTCCTTTTCTGCTGAAAGTGAAATTAATATCACAGCTGATGTGAATATGCAAGAATAAAATGCTTGACAGGAAGGAGTCCATAACCTGATGGATTTATGCCCACTAAGGATTGAAAACCTTAGGCACACCCTGGGCCCAGTATCAGGTAACATCTTTTCTTTCTACTGCCTCTGTTCCAGTGCTTCAAAACATCCACTGTTTCTTGAGAGCAGATATCTTTTTTTTGCTTCTTCCATCATTAATCACAAAGCAGGACAGTCCTCTTCTAAAGCAGCACAAATACAAAAATGAAACAAAACATTGCCAAAGAGCTAAATCTTTCATATTCTCAATTGCCATAATGCTACAGACTGAACAGGGCCAGACCTTGCAAAGTTACCCCCAGAGAGAGGACAAGATTGCAGCCGTTGTGGAGAGGACTGCACAATTGTAGAGAAGTTTAAGACCTGTGCTGAGAAAGCAGGAACCTGAGACAAACTCTATTTTAGAAAAGAAATCTGTGGTTCATTGAATTCCTGCCCCTCAGCATGAGCCACTATTTCAAATCATAAATTATACCTACATTTAAAAGTGTATTGCAAGTGTCTGCTACTTCTGCAATTCATTGGTGGGCATTTTTCAGATTCTACTGAAAGATACTTTCATAAAAGCTTGGTTTTCCTTTTGATTTTTGCAACATCTGTAGGACATTTTCTCTGGTAAGGATGACAAAGAAGAATGGATATATATAGGAGACCGTACATGCAATTTAAGGAATATACTTTACCATAAGATTTAGCTCTCCATTCTTTCTAAATCCATTAGGATTATGAAAGATTGTTTTCTTCCCCCAGAACATAAGGTGTCAAAGAATATGTTTTAGAGTCATACATAATAATGTATCATCCTGAGATATCACTATGAACATTTTTCCACTTAGAATTAAAGGAACCAGACTTTGGAAGAATAACAAGGTAACCACAACAAAAATAGATTCATCATACTAGAACAAGACAGAAGGATGATAAGAGCTATATTGTAATTGTGAATCAATTTATAACAAGAACACTGTTCTAAAGAGGGTCTGGATAAAAATGAGCTTTGAATAAGGAAATTCTCAGAAAATATATTAGACAATACAGAGAATCAAAGGGAACGGGAATAAAACCTGAAAATCAAGCAAAATAGAAAGATATTTTAGTGCAATAAAATTAATTCTACACTTTTGTCTAGCTGATCAATATGCTTGGTTCAAAAAGTTCTTGCATTGTTACTCCCTGAAACAAATATTTTTAACCAATTGAGACTGGTATTTTTCTAAAGGGTAAATTAACTTATCTGAATACATGAGAACTGACCCAAGTTTTTACAGGCTGCAACAGGAGGGAAAAAAAAACCAAACAAAAAAACAAAAAACCCCCAAACAAACAAACAAACAAACAAACAAACAGGAAAAGCCCCCTGAACTTTCTGAAGAAATAGAGTAATTTATTTTTATCTTTAATCTTCGCTGTGTTCAGATTTTTCTGACTTCTGCTACTGTAAGAAAAAGCCATAGGAAAATAATTTTTAAAGACATATGCCATGGTTTCATTCAAATATTGTCATTGAAGTTCTACATACTCATGTAGTAGTTTACTTTTTGTCATTAACTAATTTTATAGGTAATTTAGAGCTCTCCATATTTTAGCTACGGGATGCTCTGTGAAGTTGAACAGGTTTTTAAATACAAACAGATATGACTTTAAGCACAAACAAATTAATTCTGAATCTCTATGTAAATTAACATTCAATTGTATTATAAGTCTTTAATTTTCAGCCTAACACATTATGCACATGTTTGGAAATTAAATTCCTGCCAGATATGTGGTGATATTCAACTGGTCACTAATCCAAAACCTTTATATTAATGAAAATTCGGATGAATTACAGCTGAAGGCTTCTGTAGTTAAAAAAGGTAGCTTCCAGAGTATTTCAAATTTTACACTGAGAAGAAGAAAATAATATAACGGCAAAAATAATAAAATATTGTTTACTTCAGTTTCTGTCTAATTAGCTTTAACTGAGGCTTTCAAGAATGGTTCTATCATTTCTTAAAATGAAACTCTACTATTTCAGTTGAAGCAGTATCTTCTTTCATTCTATCTCTTTTTTTCAATGCTCCATCATAATGCATATATATATTTGCTTTTAGTAATATTTTTCTGTTAATAGTAGTAATTTCAAAATAAGGTTCTTTAAACTCTAGTTAATAGGAGGAATAATTATGCAAGAAAACACTACTTAAATATTATGAAAAACATGAGTTTAATTTTTGTTCAGAACTCAATATAAATACATTTTCATGTGAGAAAATATATTTGAATAGTTAATTGAATAATATAAATGTTTGATAATGAAATGTTTAAAGAAAAAACAAACAGAAGTTTCAGCATTTAAAAATCTCCTCAGCTTTTTTGTGAGTTTTACTATGAATATGTGGTGCTGCCTTGAACTTATGCTCAAATATAGCAACAATATAGCTGTACTAGTAAATAAAAAGAACTAAGAAACATTACTCTGCAGGAATGTACCAAGAACATTCTCAGCACACAATGCAATTAACAAGCAAATATTCAATTACTCATTTTTACACAACATAGGGAAACACAAATTGCAACCTATGTGTCTTATGGTGGTTTTGTGCTTTTGTTTTGATATTAGAATTTTCTTATTGCTGATGTTTGTGGGGTTTTTTGGGGGTTTTTGGCTTTGATTTTTGTTTTTCTTTTTGTAAAAGTAATGGTTTGGGTTTTTTAATTTGAAAGAAAGCAAGCACTTCTAGCTAATTGAATATAAAATGAAAAAGTTACCAGGGACATATAACATGCATCTCCAGGCTGTTTTATGTGAAGAAAATTGGAATGAGATCTTTTTAAAGGTTAGTCTCTTTCTCTCAGGCAGGTTAGATTTTAAGCACCCATCTATTTCTCATTTCTACTCTGTCTACACTAGCCGAAGGCTCAGACTCCATCTGGCTTTCTGTGTCTAAGATGAACCCGATCTTTGCTTCACCTTTAAACTAGTCTTCACTTTTTATGGCTGAAGAATCTTTCATCAACTGAATGTTTACGAATTAGACATTTATTATTAAGAACTTATTATTAAGATGACCACATTGTACTGGCCCAAAATCTCCAGAAATGGTTTGAGATTATTGCTGTGTGATAGATGGAAATGACTCATAAAATTAGCTGTTTCACCTTAATTATGTAGGCTGCAAATTATATCCAGGAACAGAATTAAAGGTCAGAAATCTACAAAGGAGCCTTCACTGATTTTTCTCTAGATTTTTTTCCTGATTGCATTGCTGCCTGATTGCATTTCCCTTATAAGTGGCTGGGGGTCTTGTTGGATGTCTTGCCCGTTCATTGTCCATTAGCATTCTTAGTGCTACATCCTACAGACTCTTTTTTTTTTAATTTGACTTTTGCCACAATCAGAATTAAGAAAATCATAATCTTGAACTTTACTACCTAAAATATCTTTAAATAAATATTTTTTTAATTTTTTGTCACAAATGCTATTTTACATAGACTTAAACCTTCCCCCATGATCAATCCATGTAACCTCAGTAACATAAAAGACAGTCCAAATCCTAACCCGTATCCAAATTTCAGGCTTTTGTATTCGACCAGAATCTTAACATTACATCTGAATTTAAATCTCCTCCTGCTTGCTTGCTTGTTTGCTTGCTTGCTTCCTTCTTTCTGACTTCCTATGTCTTCTTATTCTTTCAAAAATGTTTGGAATCTGCCATGCTTCATCACTCTGCATACTTCATGATAGTCATGAACTGCTGACTTCTAGATCTGTAAACTGTTCTTCTGCCATAAAGTATGCCTATTGACAAGTAAAACTGCATAGTTTATCACAAGTGTCCTTCTCTTATGTACCTAATATTTTCCACAGCGTTTTTCACACCACTGATTCTAAAACTGTCGACTTCATGATGTCATGGGGGAAGAGTTCTAGTGGGGCTCTACTGCTGAAAACTTGCTTAGTAGTTACATGTATATGTCATTAGGAAAACATAAAATATAGCATTTAATCAAGAATCTAAATATGAAACTTAAAAGAATAAATGCAAATTTAATTACATATATTATACACACAGTTCAGTTACATATATGTGCACACACACAAAAACCACACACATGCCCTCTGAATTTGGTGGTACATAACAAAGTAATTGGTCAGTATATCTGGCTGCCTTTGATTGCTGCAACTATCTGGAAGCCTTATAACTAGATTAAAACAATCTTCACTGAACAGGCCAAAGCATAAACCCCTATTTTGCAATATTTGACAAATAATTTAGCCATTCATGCCCCAGTCCCTCAAAATAACACTGATTAAAACAACATCCAGAGATAATAGTTCATGCTGTTTTGATTCTACATATTTATTGTTGTACCTAGCAATATCTGTAATCTGCAATTTCTTATGATGAAGTATTTCTCCTATCAATGTTTCCAGAACATTAGATCAATTAATGTTTAGCTTTGATTGGTGGTGCTCATGTAACATTTAGATTCTTTACTTAAATGATAAATTATCTTAGTTGCTTATGGTGAATCGCTTGGTCTTTTCCTTTCTCATATTCAGACAAATACCTAATCCAGAAATGTTCCTGCTGCTTGTTACAGAGTTTCATGAAGATGTTCAGGATGTAATTTATCCTGGCCTGGTACTATGTCAGTTTTAATAGGTCTAATTTCCTAACTCCCTGCTTCATTGTGACCATAAAGCCTTTTAGCATTTCACTTGCTTTACCAGGAAAATTTATCCCAGGCTGTGGAATATGACCTTCAAATTCTTTCATGCATACACTAGCAAAGGATTCATTCAGCCTTTTGGCAATATGAACCTCATTTGTCATTAATATCTCACTCTTGTCCTTCAATAGTTCATCTGACTTCTTGTCTACCTTCCAGCCAGTACTGTAATTGTAGCATTTTAATCCATTTATTATTTTAGTCTTCATCATTGTTAGTACTAAGAACCCTAGCTTCTGCTCTCAGTCTTTTTTTCTTCAAACTTGTCTCAAAGGAATTTTTCTTTCAATATTTTGAGAATACCTATTTTCTTGCACTGCTTTTTAAATATCTAATAAAAAACCTTATTTATGCAATGTGTTTGCTTCATATAGCATCACTCTTCATGATCTCTGCCTCTTTTCTATTTCCCTATCTTTCTTCTTTTTTCCAATTCATCCAGTTTATACAAGACCATATGGATTTTCCAAATGAACAGAATAAAGTTTCAGATAATATTCTGGGGTTTATTTTGTCATCTTAGTCATGTCTATTTCTGGCTTGACTGATACCCCAGAGGGTCATGCTGCCATCCAGAGATGCCTGGATTTGTTGAAGAAATGGGCTGAAAAGAATCTCATGAAGATCAACAAGGGGAAATGCAATGTTCTGAACCTGGGGAGGAAAAACCTAAGGTGTCAATATATGCTGAGGACTAGCCATCTTGGAAGGAACTTGGCAAAAAACCCCTGGAGGTACTGGTGTACACCTGGTCTTCATTACATAAAGTGTTGGCAGCAGGTTGACAGAGGTAATCCTTCTCTACTCATGCACAGCTGGAGTGGTGTGTCGAGTTCTGGGCCTCCCTTGTATGAGAGAGGCATGGACATACTGGAGAGAGCTCAATAAAGAACCACAAAGATGAAGAAAACCAAGAAAAGATGGGACAGTTTACCACAGAAAAGAAAACTCAGGAGGGGATCTTACCAATGTATATAAATACCTGAGAGTACATATAGTGTGCACAGAGCTAGGATCTTTTCACTGGCAGTACCAGAGACAATGGGCACAAAGTGAAACAGAGGTCACCCTGTTTGGATGTCACATTTTTTTACTGTGAGGGTGACTGAGCACTGGCACAGGTTGCAAAGGGAGGGAGTGGAGTTTTCGTCCTTGGAGACATTCCAAAGCCATCTGCACACAGATCTTGCCAACCAGCTCTAGGTATCCCTCCTTGAGCAGGGGAGTTGGACCAAATGACCTCCAGAGGTCCCTTCTGACCTCAACCATTTGGGGATTCTGTGAGGAGTCCCTGCACTTGGTCATTGTTCTGCATTGTCTTGTAACACATATGTATACAAATACTTTGGAAAACCAGTCATAGTCTCTTTTTGTAAAGTGAATTCAAATATTTTTCTTCCATTTTTATAGTCACAATGGAAAAGCTTAAGTCTTTTTTTTCTTAATATTTCTACTCAAATTTTCAGTTTTGAAATTAATTAATATATAAGCGGCGACCTGTGAAGCAAAACTGTATCAAATGCAACCTGCTGTTTCTTGGGTTTTATGATTCAGTTTGCCAGTTCAAAACCATATAAAATCTTGAATATTAATACCGGAATAATTTCTATTTCTCTAAAAAAATTGAAAGCACTTCCCAAATCTGTTTTCCTCACTATTTCTGCTTTGACATATAATCACTTTTCCTCTGAACTGTTCCATTTTTTATTATTTTGGCCATGCAATGGGGTGTTGTTGAATGGTTGCGATGGGCTGATTTTGGACTGCCACAATCTGCCATCCTTGATTACTTGCCCAACAAAGATAAACTGATAGAATTGTAGCAATTATACTTTTACAGAGACTTTCAGTAGCAGGAAGGGAGTGATTTCTGTTGGCAGCAATTTTTGGTAACAGCACAGACCCACTAAAGTATATTAAAAAATACTTATTTAGGAGAAGTGGCATGATTTATGCTTTCCTAGGAGTTTGAAGAATATAAGCACAGGCAAATCAAACCTAATGGAGTCTCATTAAGCAATAAATATTTTATAGAAAATACAGAATATATTTATATAGTATTTTGATGAGATCAAGTTATTTTCATATATCTTATACACAGGAATTTAGACATGAAAGTTCTATTATTACTGACAATTCATTGCAATAATAGACATTATTAGCTGAAATGGGAATAGAGTATCATGTCTCTTTTCCCATGGAGTACTGTGTAAAAGGCTCCCCTTCACTCCTTTGATTTTGTCAAAAAATTCTACGCTTACTAAATCAACCATATATGCAAAGCATCAAAAATTATTTTTATTATTCATTTAGAAATATATTAAAAGACATTTGCAAAGTTTAAAAATAAATTATATCTAAATAAAGGTAGATGGCAAAAGCTTTCCCTCTTGAGTATACAGCAATGAAGTTAAGTGAATACACAGTGCATGCTGAAAGACCACTTTTAAGAGAGTTTAAGAGAGTGGAGAGATATGGAAATCTAAATGACATATTCATTAGCAAATTGTGGCAGAAATGGTGGGGAATCATTTGAATGTTTAGGAGACTACAGTGAGAGCCACTTTAGAACCAACTGTTGTAGTCTATTGAAACTTGTTTTAAACTATGCTAGTCTGCCAATACACCATTCTAGAACAGACTATTTTTGAGTAACTTCTAACCACAAGTTAGACCAGAAATAAAATATGGAAACTAAAAATACATAATTGCATGAGAGAGAAAGAAAGGACATCCATCTCTAAAGGAATTTCAGAATATTAAAAAAAATATTTAAGCAGCTCGAATATTTAAGCATCTTTTTACAAAATGTTAAAAAGTGAAGAGCTTACGAACTTATTCCAAAGCATTTGATGTTTGCAGTAGCTTTCAGCAAGTCAGGAAAAGAAAACTAAAATGCAGATGAAGAGAACTTCACTTATTCTGAAGTAGGACACATACAGGATGTTTTTAAGTACATTGTGAGCAGAAAGATAAAAACAAAGCATTTATGACTAAACTACTTTTTGACTAACACAGGGTGAGTAAGCCTGTTCAAACTTGCAAAAGCCATCTCTTTTGTTTTAAACATAAGAGACTACTTATTTGCTTTCACAGCTTGTGAAATATGGACTGTGTTCTGACACTGGGAATATTATTTCAAGTTCTAAACAGAAACAGTAAACAATTTTGAAGCAGGGCAATATGCAGAGATTCAAGTTACAATGATAAAAACAACAAAAAGCACATGTAACCATCTAGTGATGGAAATGATGGAACCAAGTCAGTGTCATGCCCAGAAGGAAAGGTAGTGAGAACTGCAGTAATTTGTGGGATTTTTTGCAAGAATTTGCAGGTGCCATGTCGCAAGTGCTTTAGGTCACAAAGAATCGCCAGGAATGTATCAGCAAGAGAAGTTTTGTGAGCAGACAGTGTTTCTGATAAACTCAAGGATGGCTGAACTGCCAGTAATCAGGGCTGAGGGCTAAAGAGCATTCCTGTGATCAGTGTGATATGGCCCAGGGGTGGTGATGGTTATGCACTATCAAATGTCATGAGAGTGCAGCAAACAGAATAAAGAAGAGCCAAGATCATTAGTTCAGAGGAGTAATTCACAGCAACCATGCCCAGCATTTTTATATAACATGAATAAACTAACAGCCTGAAATAAAATGTAATATTTGTATGGGCACAGATGCACAAATTAATGTGATATTAGAAAAAATGGTACCAGAACAATACCTGCAATTAATGAGACACAGAGAAGATAAAGGTTTCACTAGGAGACCATATGAATTAATTGGTATGTAAATCCTTCATTAAGGAAAATTATTTAGAGAATCAAGGGATCTGGCAGAATGAGGAAGATATTAAAGTTTTCAAGTATAAGGCTGAAAGGAGAAAAACTCTTCAGTCTCTTACATTTATTAAATTTCTTCTACCTTTAGACAAACATTAAATGTTGGATTAAATTGGTTTCCTACTGTAGATAGCACAGAACAGGAAGAGAATATTCATTAAAAGAGGGAAATATTTAGACATTCAATTATATACAAACTCAAGGGAAGACGTTCTAAAAAATATGCCTGCACACAGGATAGTTATAAAAAGCCCTACCTTTCAGATTCTGTAAATGGCACTCAGATTTGTGCAGTTTTTTGATGGCAAAACTGTTCTGGTTTTGTGGCAAAAACAAGAGAGAAAATGAGAAGGTTTTTTTCAAAGTAGTTTGAGAAATAAACCCCAACGATCTGCATTAAAGATAAACAACTGTGAAATGCTATAAAAGAACTAAAATTGGCTGTGGAGAGGAGTGGCCACACTGAAGTGAGGAAGGTGGTCAAGACTAAGATTATTACTTGCCTGCTTTTGGAAAACAGAAAGTAGCTTCTTCATCTGAGTGAATCTTCAAACTAGGAAAATTATTTTACAGAGTTGTTAAACAGAGAAGGGCTTACATTTGTAATATGTATTTTCAAAAACTAAAATTAATGATGATTTTTTTTTTCAATTCTTATATTTAAGATTTTTTTTTGGAGGGGGGAGGGAGAGGGAGTAAAATACATATTATCTGAATCTGACTCCAAAACACTAGTGTTATAAGAAGAGGATTAGCATACAAGAAGAATGTACTTTTTCCAGGACTATTCATGAGTTATCCACAAGAGAGTTGTGTATTGAAAAAGCATAGTGAAGTACTGATCTGAACATTGTACATATCAGTATAACAGGAGAGATCTTTTGGGACTGGGTTTGATGTGAACTGTGATTGTCATATCCAGTTGCAGATGTGAAATTTAGGAGAAAGCAATTAAGATTTTTCCACAGAGTTGTGATTGGTATAGAATCATTAAAGAAAGAATTTTTAAAGAGGGTAAGGTTACAATTGCTGAGAAAAATACGTGAAACAGAATATATTGTGGTCATTAACAGATCAGTCATATGAAAAGGATCATTTGTGAGGGGTCAGTGAAAACCAATGTTCCTTTGAAGAAAAATACTTTTAATTTTTTAACATTTAGGACTTGGGAAAACAAAACAAAAAAAAAAAAGAAAAGGAAATTTATATAGTACCTCTTGTCTCTTTTATTGTCTATTTTCAAAACTTTCAAAGAGTTAAAATACAAACTGGTGCCTCTCTTGATTTTTAAATCAATCTTTCTTGAGCACGGGAGAAGATTTATGTGTTTGATGTACAATCATTGGATGGTGTTTATTTGGTCTGAATTTCAATCATTAGTAAATTTTATTATCTTTAAGAAAAAAAATCTGGTAAAATATAAAATGAAAATAATAATTAAAGTATGGAAATAATTTATAGCAGTAGAATTCCTTTATTCAATGCAATTAAACTACAGATTGTCTTTAACAAAAGAAAATGACACTGTGATCACTGGATCCTAGGCCAAAGAGTAGCATCATTTACCATAACGTTGATGTTTCCAGAAGAACCAGCGAGATCAGGGTGTTCAGACCATCTCTGTCCTAGCAGATAAAGTATTGACAGGCTCTGGATTGCTCCTATCCACTGGAGATGTGTGTCTGCTCTGATCAGATGTCAAAGTGGTCCTGGTCCTGGTCTGCCCACTTGGCTCCCTCTTACTCATACCCTGACAAATGCAAACAGGCACTTTGGATAGGGAATATGCTGGCTATGAGGAATTTCCCTTATCATTTACTCATAAGAAATTCTCCTTAAAGCCTTTTCCTTTTTTTCCTATTTCCTATATATTGCAGAGTCTGGGTAATGTTGTGTTATATTACTGTATTAGGATTGTATTAATGATAATGTATTAAAACACGTTACGAATATCACTGCATAGTAGTGAACCCATTGACAGGATAAGATCTTTAAGGAAGAAATGGGAAGAGACCTTTATCACACCAAGGACAAAGATGGTTCAGTGGTAGCTATTTATATACTTGTATTAGTTTGATGTAAAAGCATTTCATATTAGCTTTATTTTAGATAAAATGCATATTTTGATTTTTGGTTGGCTTTTTTTTTTTCTCAGTGGATAACTATTCAGTCATTGTTGTAATAATTATTTACCATCTAAATTTTCCTTCAATGTATTTTCATTAATAATAATGTCAAAAGAACTGTTTCAATCATCAGTTCTGACATTCTAAACACAGGATAGTTTTACGTAGAATTGGACACAATATTTCACACAAAGGTCTGAAGAACAGTTTTCTCTGATGAACACATAGAAAACAGATATTGGATAATTCTGCATAACTGATCAGCCATTTTATTTTGCTTGCAGTGCTCATTTGGGTTTCTAATACTGTAGCCTTTTTCTTCAGAATTCTTGCTCTTTGTCTGATCAGTCAATATTTTAACTCCTCCCTGAAATTACATGCTATCTAGAAAGCACATTGCTGACAATCATAGTAAAGGTGCTGTCTGCTCTAAAATAAATGCAATGGCTTTTCCCATAAAATTCACTCTATAAAAATTAAAATATTTTGAATGGTTCACTATCTGAACTTGTGAAACACCTGGAAAAGGAGTATATCTAAATCACTCCTATTTACAATTATATCATCTCTAAGTTAGGTTTTTTCTTGTTTCTACAGCAATTACTCAGATCCTATGCTATTCCCTTCAACAGTTTTCATTCCTCCACATGAGCCAAATATATTTATCTGCCTTGCTGCTATGACTATGTACTGCAGCTTTGTCTTTAATGTATAATTTCTTTTGCAGTCAAGTAGAATAATTAGTTCTTTTTTTTCAGCACATGAACCTTTCCTCATCTTCATTGTTTTCAAATGGAGCACTTTCTAGCTGAAAAAGCCTTCTTGGCTGATGGTTTTTTGGTCTTTGGTTTTTCCACAGCTCTGCAGGAACTCATCAAGATTTCTCACCTCACTGAATACAAGGGATTTTTTCCCCTGTCAGTGGTATTCCAGAGATCTTAAAAATTAATGCATTCTAACTGCATATCAGTAGAAACTTTAACTTGGAATATTCACAGAATGGTTTCAGCTGCTATTGTCAAGAGTATAAGCTTTGGTTTAGCACTGTTGCTACTGATCCCTATCATTCCTTCTCTATTCTCAAGAGTTACATTATGATATTTGCACTTTGAACAGCATGTCACTTGTACATATCATCTTATTTAAATGTTACACTTATCATTGGGACAAAATGCTGCAGAATTTAATTAGAAGTGAAGAAGGTGATTTTACATTCAGCAAGGCCTGCTGTTGAAAATCTTTGCTACACTGAAATTAATTTTTGTACAATAACTGTTACTGGAATAAAAAGTCCCACTTGAAGTACAGATTTGGTGTATCTTGTCTGAATTCAATCTTAAGCTGCATTATTTTTAGGAAAGGAAGAGGATGTTTCAGCTTCACTGTAAGAGAATTAAATTTAGACTCTGCAAATATCTGAATTTAAAGGCTATCAGGTTGTTGGCATATACTGTATGTAGATGAAAATTTTGATAATGACAAATTCTAACCAATGAAGAATTGCTAGTACTACCTTAGTGATACCTTTTGCACAATATTGTGAAACTGGCAAAATGGTTTAATGTAAATGTGGAATTGGTTAAATTCTATGTAATTTGAATATGTTTCAAACATGAAAGAAAAATTTTAATCTAAACTATATCTAATCAGATCTATTATCTCCTCATGCCTACCATGATAGCATTATGTAATCAACAGAGGAAGCCAAAGATGAAAAAATAATATAAAAGTCAAATTTGATATAGTGAGAAAAAAATTTACATGCAAATTAAAGACAAACATTTCTATTTGCAAATTCAGGGATAGATGCTTTTCTCTCAGGAGAAAATAAACCCACAAACAAAAAGGAAGTACACAGCAGAGCAAACTTCAGAATAAACTAGACTCTACTGAAGTTAAGAATACATCCTTCAATTTACCACTTATTAATTCAACTATTAAAATAACTACTATGAGAAATCTGATGAAAGTAAAACTTCACAACGTACTTCTGAAGTTAAAGAACATAATTTTCAAATCAGTGTGAATTTGAATGGCATTTTCAGACATTTCAAAATAAATTCTATTCAGAGTAAACATATTAAATATTTAGAATATTATAAATTCTGAAATTTTATTATCAATTTATCAACAAAGACATGACATGCAGTAGACCATGGGGAATATTAATTAAATGTAATCTCTTAATTGTATGCTAAAATGTGTAAGACAGACACTATTTTCCCAAAGGCAGAAAGAGGATTTTATTTACAATTCAGTTATGGACAGATGCCCAGATTTTAGCTTATCTATCATTTGCTACATGCTGAGTTTGCTGCATACAAGCTGCCATTACTAATAGTCTGGGGCAGAGCCATGAAATTTCAAGTGCTGTATATTCCAGGTCAGAGCACAATCTAGTTAGTGTCATCTGAAATTCATCCACCATTCCTCTACTTAATAAAGCCTGCTGGTGACCAAATGAACTGCAACATTGGTTTACTTCTATGTGCTTTTTTCTTGGAATATGCTAAATTTTTCTTTCGCCTATGCTTTAAAAGCACAGCTCTATTTCTTGTGGCAAATCCTTTAGTTTCTAGTATGTTTGCAATTTTATTTTCAAGATTGTTTTTTACACATGCTATCCAGGTAACACAGACCATGCAGTAGGCAATTCCACAGATAGCAGAAACAGGAACTTCCATTTCGAGTAAAACATAATTTTTGGAGAAACAGAAATCTGCTCTACATTCAGCATCAAATCTTTGGAATAAGTTAGAACACATCTTGTTTTTGGCTTTTTATCTATATGGTACAGAACTGAAGGAACATTGCAATGAACCACTGCAAAGAAGATTAGATGCTACAAATATTGTCTTTTACATTGGAAATATCATTTGAACTTTAAGGTCAGTGAATTGCTGACTTGTTTAGAAAGTGCAGATGTGGTATTATTCTAGTGACAATTTCATCAAAGAGATATAGAATTTAGATACTTTTATCAGCAAAACCAGTTTTGGTTTTTTGATTTTGGAGGAAGAACATTCAGAGAACCATACCAGAATATTGGAGAACTGAGGTTATTATTTTTATAATTTTTTTTCTGGGCTTTTTATCATGTTTAACCATTTTCAATATTCACCTTTTGCATATTAAAATAATTAATTGATATCTTGAAAAATATTAACAATGCTATTAGAGAAATGTGAAGTATGTAGGTAGTACGACAGAATTGAAAAAAAATCTCAATACTGTGCAGACATATTTATATTGACAATAAAAATTACATTTCTAAGCATGGATGACTTGGTCTGCATGAATCTGAACACTCGGGCACCTGCACCACGTGGACCACCACAAGATGAAATTGCTGACAAAGTGAAGAATGTTTTTTTAAGTTGTTCTAGACCTTTTTGTGTTCTTAGTTGAATGACACTTCCAGTCTTAGCTTGACCCCACACCTCGGTGTCACCCACTTTTACAGACTGTTCCAAGAATACAGCATTTTGAAATTTTAAAGTGTTTATAAACTTAACGTGTAAAAATATTTTCAATGCATACTTTCGTATATTATGTATCAGAATAAAAGTAAACCACCAAATAATAAAAGTTCTATATCATCATTTTATGGCTCTTTATCAAAAAGATATGCTGATAAAAATTAACAGATGATATAGAAACCTCCAGAAGAATAAGCAGAGCTGGTCTCCTTCACAATATTCAGCCCTGTTCTATGCAATTATTCAAAATTATTATTTTTATTCCCCATTGAAGCTTTTCTTCACAGCTTCACTCCAAGGCCTTTTGAGTGAGTCACAGAAAGCAGAACACAGCATTTTCGAATCATCCAAAGGTTTCCACATTTGAAAAAAATAGTGTATTTTTCACTTGCTACTCTGGAGCATTATACATTGAATTTCAACAAACTAAATTGAACTAAATCCCTTTCTCGAGTTTAAGTGCAGCACAGGCTGGTCTCTTCACTACAAAGCTGGCTGGAATTTACATGTTCCTCTAAAATATTTTATTAGAGTCATTAAAATAATAAGCCCTGCAGTCTGATCATAACCTCCCTGTGGACTTCACAACTTATATTTATTAAGGTGTCATAACTTACTGAACATGCTCAGGGAGCCTTAGATCCTCTCCTGGAAGATGCCAAGGGAAACTAAATCAGCAGCTGCTACTTTTTCATCTTCATGGTTGGCTGCTGTCAAAACAATCCCTATATAAAATGGAATTTTCCAGCTAGGTGGCCACCAGGAGCAGTTGGTCTCACAGGCCCTCTAAAGTCACCACTTGAAGCTTTCAATTAAGACAGTTTTTCACTGTGTTTTATAACACTTTTGTGACTGGTTTATATAATTGTGTTATCAGTGAAGTTTCTTTAAATTGCATTGATTGCTTACCCTAAAGTTGAAACTGCTGTAAAGTATCTGTTTTATGGAAATGGTAACAACTATTCTTTTTTCCATCATAAGAATTGGACAGAAGGTAATGTCTTTTATTTGTCAGCATTGTTGGGATTGACATGCAAGTAAAAATCCAGAATACCTAGCTACTTTTGTGAAGACTAGTCAAGGCTTCTCTGGGAAAAAAGGCATTTGAATAGAAGGTGTTAATTCAAGAAATATTTCATATCAATAGCAAAAAATAATTACTCCTATTTGCTTTGCAAAAAGCAACCTTTGCAAGAAGTGTAACAGGAGTAGCATAACTGATTGCTTCATTGCAGGAATATGTATACAAACAGACATTTCAAAATACTTAAAATCAGGATGAAAAAGACAGTATTTTATTTTTAGAAAATCTGCTAAAGTTGAATTGCTTAGAAAAAATAATTTAGGAAATTTTTATTTTTAATGTATGCATGTAGATAAGAAAGGTAGTAGAAAGGAGCATAGTCTCATTAAGCCTCATTGAAGCCTATATTATAATTAGTGATCAATTTACCACTAGAGGTTAAGTGCTAATGTAAGTTTCTAAAATGTATAGCTGTCTTTAAAAATACATTTCTCTTTCTCTGCCTCAACAATAGCTAATGTCAGCTGAGGGTTTGGGTGGGTTTTTTTTGAAATCTGGAACCTTGAATACAAATGTGTTTGGCTGTTCATCTTTATAACCATATGGTATTCAAAGAGTTGTGAAAGTCTACACATAAAACTTTCAACAACATTCATGTGAAAGATTGATTTTAAATGTTCATGAATTACCTTCCTCCGCTACAAAACTCTTAAATCTTTTGAGTTTGAGAGTCTGAGTTTACATCAAGGTATTTTAAGGAATTATATCTAACTAGAGAAGTGTGCAGAACTCAGAACCCACAAAATAAGTGGAAGTTTCCTCACTTTTTTGTCCTACATTTACTGCTCCAGTGGAAGCTGGTTCTTGAACTACAGTGCTATCAAGCAAAAGAAAATGAAACTTTGAATGTTCTTTTCCTGAAAATAGTCTTGCAATTAAAAAAAAAAGTTTACACAATAATTACATTATTAAAGTGGCTTCTGATATGTACTAAAACAACTGTTCATATTGTTAGTGTTAAAACATTAATTTAAAAATTGATTGACAAATTGAACAAATCAACACTTTAAAGATTATTTGCCCAGTTAAATATGGATAGATATTATTTTTCTTCCAATGGAAAAATTGAATAATTTTTAGTGTGTTGGTTTTCAAATTTGTTTGAATTCACTGTTAACAAGCCCACCTCTTTCTCTCCTGTTCTATACTCCCAGTTGCCCAGTTACACAGAGATTGTTTTAAATTTATATTAAGGGAAAAAGTGAAAAGATCTCTAATTTCCTTATATATAACAAGAAATGAAGATAATTCTTCCTCCCTGCTCCAGGTAATTTTTTGGATTTGCTACGTCAAATTTCTTCAATCTATATTGTTTAAATTATAAATTAAGGAAGCTGAAGAAATCTAGATACTTTGTGTACAGCCATAACTCATTTTCTGCTCATCTTTCTCTTGGAAACAGCTTACATAAGTGCATGAAAAATTACCCATGCAATACTCATGCTGTTTCCTGCTGGTTTGATGAAATCTTTGTTTCATATGAAAAAAAATACAATGAAAGGAATCAAGGCATCAGAAATGAGATCCTATGGTTTATCACTCCAAGTATGTCAATACATTTCAGCAGTTTGTGAATACAATGAGGAATTCTCTAATACTTCATACAAAAATCTTGTTTATAATAACTACCTACATCTTCTCTAATGTTTAAGAGAAACTTCTGATTGGCATTTGGAACTTTTCCCCTAATACCAGAACTGAACAAGGATATAAGTGAGCCTTGGTGACCAATTTATCAATCAATGTGCTAGTGTAGTCATTTACTCAAACTAGGATGAAGCAGCTCTTGTAACACAAACATCATTATTTGTATTAGATAGAAGCATTACTGGCAGAAGATTAATGACATTTTGTCTTTTATCTTTCACAGACAGTTAAATTATTTTATCCTATTTCATTACATAAAAATATTGTCTACTACAGAGCATTTTAAAATACATTGTCTGTAACTTTCTATAATATTCACTTCAGAAAAAATATTATTTATTAAAAAAAATTCAGTAGGGTTAAAAAAAAAAAAGCAGCAGATTCTCACGTATTCCTCTCCATTTTTATTTAAGACTACCTTGCTAAAAAATTATTTACAAGTGACTTTTGTGAAAGTCTCCTGAAAAAAAGGACAGCTTCGTATCTTGTCCAGAGAATTTTTGTGTGATCATACTCTCAACTGTATCATCGACAGAACAAATTTTAAAAAGCATTTTCCTATTGCATGGGATATTCCACATACAGTTAGAATTACAAGGATCTCTGACTAAAGAAATAAATAATAAAAATGCCTAGAGTAATTAGGAACAGGTTCTTATAAAAGCCTGTTGACTTAGTCATTGCTATATGTGTTTTGTGGTGCATATTACTGAGGTTGATAGGTGTGGGTAAATTGTTCTGTAGCTTGATTGCTCAGAGCAGACAGTGTACTGGAACAAACTACAACTGTGCCTCTGCATCAAAATTCACTACTGAGAAGTAAATGAGAAATGCAGCTTATAGATTTACAGGGAGAGTACTTGATTACAAAGAGAGCTACCCTGCTGCCTAGACCTGACTGAACAGACAAGACAAGAGAATTAGATACAAAAGACACGGTTTGAAATAGAATGGAAGTGCATATGATAAATTTTAGGCAAAATTATAATGATTTAAATCAAACAACATTAAAAAACCCCAGACCACTTTCCAGTCACATGCATGCCTGAGATGTAAAGCTTTCCCATTTTAAACTCTTGAGGCACCTTACAAACCAAATGTAGAAGGTGCTTGACAAAAGCCAACATGAATTTACCAAAGGCAAATCATGCCAGACTAACCTAATTGCTTTCTACAACAAAACATTGTCTTCTGTCTAGCAGGCAAATTGTTAGAAACAAAGATCCTGTTCTTATACAAATGGGTTTGTCAATTAAGAAAGGGAATTGGAAAAAATGTTTTGCACTGTGTAGCACAGAAGATGATTTTCAATAGGTTTTGAAACTTTAAAACCATGCAACAACTGTACAAGTGATGCATAATTGTGACCATTAGAAAAGAATAACAGTCTACATCTGAGATTTTTGGTTTCAGAAAAAATTGTGTTAACATATAGGAGACTACTGCTTCTATGTATGGAGCATATGTTACAGAAATAATGCAATAAAAAATATATTGTATCATTTAACAATAAGATTTGATCCTGACCTGACAAAACAACTTATACAACTCAGATGATCAAGAATACCTATTTTTATTCAGAAAGATGTCTAATAGACAAGGAACCTGACTGCTCTAAATTTCATTGCTTCAGGCTGTGCAGTAGAATCTATGAAACTGAGCCAGGCACCTATGTTCCCTATAGCAACTGCAGATATTGTAAGCATCTTGTTATGGGATTCACAGCACACTGCATTGTCTAAATAAGGAAGAGCTGATGAAATAAATGCATCTCAAATCTCAAACTCAGTGTATTCATTTATTTTAAAGTGACATTTCTGATTTTTTTTCTCACTGGATGGCTAGCACAAAACCAACTCTACAGTGAGATAAGCAATCCTGCCTAATTTTTCAGACACTCTAAAGTTATACCTTCCTAAAGTTTTCAATTTTTCCCTATGCACAAATGCACATTCAAGCATCTCAGGATCATGAACAAGCATTGCTACAGAGACATGTAAGAGGATTTCCCATATAGCCTTGAACACTAAGGTTGTAATTTCTTTTTATTTCTCTAAGAATGACATCAGAAGTCTAACCTACATTTCTAATGTGATTTGGGAGTCTCTCCAGGGAGGGAAAAATAAAGCCAAGAGAAAAAAAGAGAATAAAAGAGGCCAGAGGAATAACAGAGAGAGGGGAAATAACAGTAGAGGCTGACAGGCAGGAGAGAGTAGAAAGATGTGAAGGCAAATAAAAGCGTAGAATGCATACAGCAAGGATTAATATTAAAAGTAGACAATTTTACAAAGATTCCAAAATAAATGTTTTAAGGTAACACTATTATTTAGCATATTTACCATCTCTTTACAACAGACATCTGAAGGTCTCCTTATCGTTACTATGATTTCCAGGTTATAACAGATCCTTGCATTAGATCTGTACTTTCCTTATGCTGCGATTTTATAGTCTCAGTGTAAATGATCTCATTAGCTCCCTGGTCTATAATCTGTGTCTCAGTAGAGACAGAGACACTTACGATGATGGAGCATGCTTTAATGAACACAAATAAGATAGGAGAGTTTTCTGAGATTTTTTTGTAGTTTTTTTTTTTTTTCTTTTAATATTTTAGTTTAAAATGGTGCTTATGGGTTACATCTTGACACTAGCCCTTCTACTGGATAAAACCTTCAAAAACAACTTATACAGGCTACTGATAATAGTATCTATCCTGATTAACAAATTGAAAAGAGTAAACTGAAGATTTGTTGGCATCCTGGAGCCTCACATCAAAGAGGCAATGCTAAAGGAGTTCTGAAAGAGGTCATTTGCATAGACTTTTCTGACAAAGAGAAGATATGCTCCTCCATCATCTTCCTTTTTTGTGTAAATCTGTTTTCAACAATGAAAGATTATTTAGCTCTAGCATTCCTAGGCTGGCAATATCTACTGCTGCTAACCTGAAGATTAGTGCTTTCATTTAAAGAAAAGAAGTATCCTTATCCAATTCTGTTAGACTTTAAAGCTCTTTCATAAAATCTAGAATAGGCCTTGCTGAAGCTTGTTTTTGTATTATACTGACCACGATCACTTATCAGAGAATCTGCATGCATGCAGTCATAAAGAAGAAATCAACACATTACAAATTAGTAAATTGAATGTTGTACACATTATAGTCACACTGTAGTGCTCTCACAAAGTGCTTACTTGTCACAATTCTTGATTTTATAGGCAAGAGAAGGAACACTGACAAATATCCTTCATGATTATAACTTTTGATGTTTCAACATAGCAGATTTTTCAGCATGTGGAGAACTTAAAGGACTGAAGCCAGGAATGGCTAAGAGGAACTAAAGTTTAAGATTTTTTCTTCCCAATCAATATGATTTGTGCTCCCTACCGTGTTACAGGTAACAAGTTATCTTATCTTAGAAACCTAACCCTCGTATCAGTCTGTCCTGAACCTTGCATTAAATCCCCCTAAAGCCAAAGGAAAAACTTAAACAGGTTTGGTTTCCATGTACAACTTTATTGGTATGTACACCCAAATTTGTCCCTCTATTGTATGTGAATTAGTGAGATAAATGCACTTCTAAAGCGAATGTGAAAAAAAGTATCTTGTGAACTAGATCTTTAGTTCACAGAATGTTTCAGTTTCCTTACACAAGCAGTAATTTTCCTGGCAGTGTGACCTCCAGCTGTGGTCTCTTGTATTGAGGATCTCACAGCTCATCAGTCCCTCCACTGTACCACGAGGAGACCTCCTGTAAGAATAATTCTGCAGTAAAATTATTTTGCTAAAGGGTATATGACAAATCAGTTCTTCAAGATGCTCCCAGTGAAGACACTTTTGGAAAATCAGTTTTAAAAACTGGCATTTCCAAACTTTATTTTAAATATAGAAAGAGAAGAAAAATACAATCTGCTGGTAATAAGAACAGAAAAAAACCTCTGAACAAATGCCCATTGTACACAGTGTTTAGTTTTCACTAGATTACATCGGAAACACTCAAGGTAACTGCTCCATGGTACCTGATCTAATGGCACTTTGGAAAGGAAGAGACAGATGAAACAAAGACCTTATAAGTGGAAACATCTGAAAACATAGCGAGAAGTGCTATCCCACAGAAAATGAAAATATGGAAATACGGTGCAAGGAAAAAAACAGAGCTTGTAGCAACATCAGTGAAGGAACAAGCACCAATAAATGCTGGGAAACAAAAGTATTGAAAATGAGGACAAAAAAAGGCATAACTGCAAAGCACAGAGATGAAGTTATACTGGCAAATCAAGTCCTGGAAAAACTTAAAGAAGGACAATTTCAAAACAAGAGAGATCAGCCAGAAGGGATAGAGACATAAAGCTTTTTGAACAAGTCAAGACCTTTAAAAACAGATGGAATTCTCAGCCATACTATTACTTTCCATGGCATAGACACAAAACATTGCTTCCAGACCTTACCTTGGTAATCTGATGTGTCATCTCCTCATCCTGAATCAGAAAACTTGAAGCACCCTCATAGAGGATCTGCAGTGGTCAATTTAGTCTTAATCTTTCTTAAAAGCAGCAAGGGGGAAAAATGTATATATGATAAGTTGTCTGATAGCAACAAGGGAGGGAATAAAGAAAGAAGTCAACACAGAGGCATAAAATTGTCTATTAGAATAACATTTTTCTGATTAATACAGGCATTTAATGATATAGATATTGATGGTATGTTTAGTGCAGATTGATTTGCATTAGTAACAATCTCCATTCTTTATTTCTATCTGCTAATATATGCACCTGTGATTATTATTTATTCTTTATAATCGTCTCCTTTAACCATTTGAGCAACTGTGATATTCTGTCAGAGAAATACCTCATTGTGATAAAATATTCCTTTAGGTCTCTGTTCTTCAGTGGGAATTCATTCCAATGATTTCTACTTTATTGATATTGGCTTAGGTAGGTGCTGTATGTAGTACTTCTTCACTCTAGTAGGAAGTGCATAGGAATGCACTTTAATCAAGTAAACAAAAAAGAAGACCATGTTCACCTTGACTTTTCTGGTGTCGTGGTGCTTCAGCCATAAAACTAAATTTAATTCAAATTAAACTGCCCTCAATTAGAGTAAATGGAGAGGTAAATGATGCTATTGTACAACAGAATATCCATTACGCTAAAAAAATTGTAGATGACCTACTTTGTACCAGAGTGTGGAATAGCTGCCAAAACTGCATAAAGAATTAGATATTTTTAGTTATGCTCAATTTTGCAATTCAGATTGGGCAAGCTTTAACTTAATGAAGTTGGCTGAGATGCTTTGTCTAGAAAAGAATATCGTTAAGTCAGGTCTTTTTCACCAAAATTGCACTTGTAACTTCTTCCCAGGATAAGGATAATATGGGACAGAAAGAGTAAGAAATGAGATAACAATAAGGCTGCAAGTTTTATAAAAACACAAATATAACTGTTTCAACCTATAGAGAGTTGTAATTCCACTTTAGGTTCATGATATTAAGTTACTTAATTGTTGAGAGTTCTTAAAATCTTGAAAATACAAAATGTCCATTTCAGGCTTATTGGTATAATCAATGCTTGCATTTAAAATGTTCTTTTCCCTAAATACCAGTTCTCGCGATTTGGACAGGTGTTTACCAAGAAAGGCAGGAGCNCAGTGGAGGCCGAGGCGGCGGCCATGTGGTTCAGCTGGATCTGGGAGAAAGGCGGGCTCAGGATCTCGGGATCCCAGGTGAAAAGAGTTCCCCTCTCAGCGAGATATTAACGGGACACGAACCTCTGCGGCCGCGGCAGGAGAAACAGGCTGGGCCGGACCGCGGTGATGAGTGAGCTCCTCTCCCCCGGTCACAGCCAAACCCGTCCCCCTCCCAAAGCCAAGAGCAGCAGCAGCAGAAGCAAGGGCGGGGCTCCGGAAGGCCGAGCCGGGGAGCAGGACCGGGCTGTGTCCCAGCCCCCACCAGCTCCACCCCCCGCGGTGTCTCTGTCCCCTCCCGAGGAACCCCCAGACAGGGAGGTGCCGCACCCACATGTCCGCCGGTTAAGCCATTGTCTTCCCTAAGTACCAAAAAGTAGCATTTCTAAAGAGGAAAAAATTTCTCGAAGAAAACATCGACAGCAGTTTAAAAATTTTAAGTTATTTAACATTTCTTGTTAACGCTTCTGTCTGGCATGTCTAGAAGAAAACTGATGGAGTTAAAATTTGACAGTCCCCTAAGCTGTGGGAGTATACATGATTTTTATCATAAGTTTCCCAACAGAATCAATTACCAATGACACCTTTTCTTTTAGAAAAGTATAAAAAAGTCACCTCAAATGTCAGCAACATTTTAACAGAAGAGTCCAGAATACTGCTTGTTCCTGTCATGCTTTCTTTCCATTTAATGAAGAACATATAATCCATCAGGAGAGGAGAGAAGATGGTGTTTATCACTAATAAGTGCTGACACTTTTATATGTCAAACATTGCAGCCATGTTAATCTTTTACAATACTGGTGGCAACTGTTCAAAATTTAACATCAGAGCAAGTGTTTGAAAACAGTAAAAATGGTAAAAAACTTGAAATATCATTTGACTTGGTGAAATATAAAACATGTATGTTAATCAATAGGGGGTTTGTGTGGAATGATTTCTTATTCAGGTTGTCATCAAAACTGTCTTAACTGTATTATGACAGTGCTCAGAATTTTTCAGCAGTGAGTTAAATATTTTGCATGAATTTCTTTTTCACAAAAAATTAGAAAAAAAAAGTCAAAAAGTGCAAATAATTACAAATTTTGTAAATTACCCCACTCCATGTTATTGAACACTTTAGAAGATTACATTATATTTTTTCCCAATACCCTTATGATATACACATTTTTGTTTGATACTGACAAGTTACTACAAACATTAAAGAGTCTGTATCTTAATTTTTAGTATACTTGTGCTTATGTTTATACTTATTTCACAGTTTTATTTATTTTTATTCAGCTGGTAAAGATGCTTTTTAGATGAAAATATTACACAGTAGTACATCTTTTAACTCATACTAAGTGAACAAAGTCTTAGTGATGAAAAAAGTAATTTTTGTTCTATAAGTGTGCAAAAGAACATTACAAAGTTAATATTTCTTTCAAATGTCTATATTTGCTTACTTATCAAGAATATATACTTAATTTAATTTGATAGAAGCATAGAAAACCAAACTTGAATATATATATATAAATTTTTAATCATTTCAATGAAAAAAATAAAAAGCAGTTTTTGAAAGTGCAAAGAAAAACATGAAAAGAAAAACTGCATCTAGGTGATCAGTCATATGTGACCAATATCCATAGTTTTGACTTTTAAAAGAGCATGCTCCTGGGGCAACCTGAATTAGAAATATACTTGGACTTCATTTTATAAAGCTAACATTTTTTAGAATCATGGAGACATATCAGATTATGAATAATTCTCTACTTTCCTGCAAACTGATTACTTCTGATCTTTGAGAAGAAGTATTGGGTGTGCTGGTCTCAGAGAAATGATGGGAATTATTTTCTTGATTTTACTTTTCCCCCTAAACCTCATTTTAACAGCTAATATCTCACAACTATTTTCTGTTAGTTTTCAAAGTAATTATGCTTTATCCAGGTTGTGTGAAGATTCTGGTTATATGACTGTTAAGCACTGGTGGGGAAGTTATTCAAAGAGGACTGAACTTTTTGAGAAACCTTCATCAATAACTTTACTTTGGAAATGAGGGGTTGGCTTATTTTCCCTGTATTTGCTTAGTCATTTTTTGTGATCTTCATACCGCACCTGAGATTCCTATTTCCACTTTGGATAGTTTTAGACTTTGGTCTTCCTAAGTCTGTTCTAAAACAACAGTACTGTGATAAGAATCACATTAATCTACTAATTGCCCAGAAGTTGCAACCTGATTTTCTTTAATTTAGTTTTCTTGTGGGTTTTCATGTTACTGATGGAAAATGTTTTTTCAAATGCAGTGCCTATGCCTGTATGTTTGCAAATTCTGTAGCCAGGTAATATCATTTAAGCCAAATGGTCTTTTAAAGTGTCACTACACTGACATAGATTACACATGTATGTAAGTGATACCAATAAACTGTGTCCAAGTTGGATTTTTGTTTAGGTTTTTTCTTGAGAAATAAATTATTCAAAATCTTGGCCTAGTATTAAAATAGGATCATGCTTGACCTTATTTATAGTCCAAATGATGAATTTATCAAGCCCATACTACACAAAAATAACTTCTGACAGGATTTTTTGTCATTTTGCTCAGATTTAGATTAGCTTCATATTTTTGCATACTGTCTAGATTATTTTTCTTCAAGGCATTGCAGACATGACTAGGCCAATTTAATTTTTCTTCAGAGAAATGGACAATAGGAAGATATAAATAATTGAAAGGGATATGTACAATGATTATTCCTTAGGGGATTTAAAGAACTGCTCCTTTGATATTGGTTATATTGCACCTTCTATATCATCATGACTATGCCCATCAAGTGATGGATGGTCCTTTGTAACATGCATTACATTGTTTTCCCTCTTCTTGTACACTGGTCTAGACACAATCTCTAACAGCAGAAAGTAATTGCTGTGATAGTGTAATGGATCTGTGCTGCAACTTTTAGTCTACTTTCTTAATAGTGAATTGTAACAATATCTCACAAAATGAGAAGTTTCAATTATCTTTAATGGACCCAGAGATGTCACTTTATGTATTCGTTAAACAACTAAGCACAAGAACAGAAGAGGACAGGGCTAAAAATACTAGTTGAGTATTACTGGTCACTATACTAAAAAGGGACATTAGCAAATGTAATTTAAAAGAGGATAATTTTTCTTCTTACTTTAACCCTTAAGTAGGAAGGAAATTTACTGACAAAAAAGGGACATGTGTTCAAACATTCACTAAAAGCATTCAGATATCTAGTGTAACTGATCTGTTTTTTGCTAGTAAAACCATGTTTAGAACAGATTGATGAAAGAAAATGCTTTGAAATTTTTTTCACTTCTCAAAAGTGAAAGATCATCCACTCAAAAACATTTAAATTTGAAATTCATTGACCATTTCATTATAATGTGTTCATATAGCTAGAGTTAAAATTAGTAATGTTACTTTTTTCTTCTCCCTTTTTTTTTTCGTAAATAACACTTTTTTCTGAAGTAGAAATTTTTCTTGCATAATTCTTTCTCAGTCTTTCTTTTAAATCAAATGTAAACAGGCATTCAGTATAAAGTATAGTACTCAAGTATATTTAATGTTGGACTCATCAAAACTCGGTATTATGTTAATAGATGTTTGCTAATTCTATCACATCATGGAAGCTCAGAATGATAAGCAAAGTCTCTTTCTATCTTTGAGGCTTAATATATATGCATTCAGTCTCCATTAAAGGCTAGAGATGAGCCCCTAAAGCAATGGGAACTGGATTTTGCCAGTGTAACATGATGGGATCAAGACAAAAAATGTCAGCAATGAGAGTTACTCTCCAGTTCGTGATATTTTATTTCTTTATTTAACATGAAGTTCACAATTGTATTCTGAAACATAGAGATAAACATCTAAGAGAGAACAAAACCTATTAACAACCCCCAAAACCATCTTTTTTCCTTTGTGTTTATTTTGACATCATGTATTTTGCTTTTGTGTTTTGTTTAAAATTTACAAATAAAATGAAGCAATAATTTAGCCAGAAGCAAAATATTTACAGTGCAAACAACTGTCTTGCCAATATGTACAATTCTCTAGAGAATTACATGGCATTTGTATATAGAAAACTACCTTCCTAAGAAGAAAGATCTCACAGGCAATCGAAGACTCACCATGGAAAAAAAATCCTATCAAATTGTAAATGATAAATTAGACTGTGTGAAGTTTTTTTCATGAAAAATCAACTTGACAAACAGTACACTAAGCATATAATGTTAATGCATTTAAAGATAACATCTTAAAATGGAATCCAGACTAAATTGTCCTTGAGATCCTTCTTGAAATTAAATTGGATGTTTTTCTAAAGTTGCCACAAATATTTTTGAGGATATGTTTGCCAATTATGAGCAAGAACCACAAGCTTTGAAAATAATTAGTACATGTTGAGTAGTTCTGTATTGTTTGCCCTGATTTGAGCAGTCAGAAATAGCTTTAGTATGTCATTACAGACTTGTAGGGCTAAAGTAAAACTGTACCAGATTAGCCCCAAATTAGCAACCTGGGGACAATCAAGAATTCCAGAACAGTTTTCACAAGGGGAGGCAGACAGGTCTTTATGCTAATCCTCTGAATATGCTGAGGCAAAGATTATTTTTACACCTACCATTTTCCAAGGCTAAGATGCATTCCTCTTTGGACTCAAGGAAGGACCTCCCTCACGTAAAGATATCATAATCTTTATGGAATTATAATTGTCTTTTAAAATTTCTTTACTTATTGAAAAATTGGATCAGCAGATCTTTTGGAAAAGGTCAAGAGTTCTTTTCAAAACACGTCTCCTATTTGGTTGCTGTTTTAAAAATTCACCTGAAACGAAATTTCTGGGCTCACATCCATTTTTCTTTAGGGAGATTTGAACCTGTATCTTCCATGACAGTGTACTAAATGACAGCATGGCCTGAGGTTTTACTTGCACATAATTCACCTCATTATCTTACATAAAATCTTCTTCCTGTTTGGAAAAGTAGGTGGTTACCTGTTTGTAGATATATGTCTATATAATGGATATGACTGTACAAACAGTATATAGGATGGATTTGGGGTTTATCATTTATTCAACTGTAAGAACATTTAATAATACTCAATGTACAATATAATCTGATCTATTGCACACTGCTGAACAAAACAGTGAGAATCCATCTTCCTGTGGAACACCAAAGCCCTCAGAAGAGTCAAAGGAAGCATTGCCACTCAGAAATTCTGGAGGGTCTGTTCCTACAAAATGCATTACAAATGATTATTAAGGGAGGACACTAAATAGAAACTAAGACCTGAACCCAGCTGTCACATAAGCACTTCAAGGACAAGATGGTAAGATCAAGCAACAACAGTAAAAAAGTGACTTAATTAAATCTTCAGAACTACCACAGAAATCGTTCTGCCAGCACTTGAGAGTTTTGAAAAAACAACCAACAGAAAATAAACCAAACAAAAAAAATTTAAAACTGCTAAGAAAAAATGAAGACTGTTAAGGGAAAGTTCTAGTTTTTAAATCTGTAAAAAGTATATATTCGGTTAAAGAAAAAGGAGAAAAAAGAACAATGACGACATTTTTAAAGAATCATAGGAAGCCAAAAATATGAAAACCCTTGGAGAGCAAATCTAACATATGTTATTAATTTCTTTTATCATAGGATTTTATCATCCAAAACTCATTTTTTTTTATGTAAAGTTAGTTACTTTATTGCCACCAATTCATTCAAAGTTGAGTAATAATTGCTTTATTACAAAGTGAGATTTTTATTCTTTTCATGTGTGATAAGCATGAAGATGATCTGCTCTGATATGTTGAACCATAGAAGGAAAGAAAACAATAAAACTTGATGCCATTGAAAACAGAGAATGAAACAATTAAATACCACAGTAGTGACTGCCATATTCTTTGTGGAGCCTCACTATTTGTGTGACCTTTTTCCTGTCCCTGTTAACTTTTAATTATTTTAGCATCCATTTATTGGTTCAAAGGGCATCATTGTCCTTCCATTACCTAAAGAACACCTGATCTGTAATGAAAACTTTACAACTGTATGCTACGTTGTCCCTGTTCTAGTGAGGGATGTAAAGAGAAAGGTAGGCATTTGTGCATCCTAGTGGAGCTAAGCATCAGAGGAATGCTGCCAAAGTACTTGGCTCATGAGAGACTAAAGCCGTTACTGAAAACAGCAATTTCAGGTTTAGCATATTTTCAAATATTTTCTAGGTAGTCTTTGTAAACTAAATTGTGTTTAAGCTACTATATGGATGCAAGACTGTTAAAAACAGGGAAAATGGGAAAAACTATTGGGAACAATTATAGTAATTAATTATACCCTTTTCCTAAACAGCTCTTAAATAGCCAATGAAACATGGTTAGGAAGTCATGAGAAATATCAGATGACTTGTAAAACTGGTAGGTGTAAACATTATAGCATTTAACTCTTTACCTCAGAGTTATTCTCATAAAGAATTTAAAACTGTAAATTCAAATTTTCTACAGTTCTCCTCCAATTTCAGCTGGATATTGGATTCTACTGTATTTCCTTTATGACCGTCTTTGCAAAATCATTGTGATTGCCATCAAATTTGTTTACTGAAAATTTAAAATTGGGTTTAGACCTAAAAGAAAATTCTTACTTTTTATTTCCTTTGTGTTCACAATAAAAAAAAAAAAAAACTAAAAACAAAAAAACAAAAACAAAACAAAACCAAACCAAACCAAAAAAACAAAAAAAAACCAAAACCAAAAAACCACAACCAAACAAAAAAAAAAAAAAAAAAAAAAAAACAAAAAAACCAAAAAAAACCAAAAAAAAAAAAAAAAAAATCAACAAAATAACAATAAAACAA
>VZRX01015994.1:0-21244 GCA_013398075.1 Notiomystis cincta | reverse complement strand
GAAAAAAAAAAAAGGAAGAAGGAAGATTCCTCTCTTTCTTTCCCAGTTTCACAACTGTCTTCGTCTAGACTAGTTCCTTCCATTTTGCTTTGTACAAAAACTTACTCTGCTTGTATCTTGTCCATAAGTTTTTTATGCCCTGTAGAACAAAAGATCTTTTGGCCCTTTGTTTCCCTTGACTTGTGGGTATATGTTCTTTGTAACATTGGTAGATAATTCATTGAGTAAGAAGACTTCAGTATTAACTTTAACTGAAATAAAAATGACAGAATTCTGCCTTCAGCCATCTGCAAGCTACACACTTTTCCAAGCTGAAGAACATGTATTCTCAATATAACTAATGAGAACTAGCCAATGAAGCAGGAGTTTAACTTTATTTTAAGACAGATGTCTAGGAGAGGATAAATGGCAAATAAAAATAGAAACTTTTCATATTCCACTGACTATAAAAGCATTTGACATTAAGCAATCTTTTTTGTAATTTGTTGAGACATATATACCTTTGTAAGTTAAGATATTTGATACTTTTATGGGATTATTTTTGGAGCTTTCAAAATAAGTAATTTAGACACTGAACTACACTTTCATTATGTAAGCAAGGTATGTACTGCCACCATTTTAACTAAACTAATGATACATGTATTTCCTGGAATGGGGAATGTTTTTTTTTTGTTCTTGCTGCAGGTAAATTGAAGCTGTAAATGAAATGCTTAACAAACACCATTCTTGCCTGCCATAAGGCCTGCAAGCACATTATAAGAAATTTCAAGAACTGATGAAAATACAGGATCTGCTAACAGAACTGACATTCAACATATTCATAAGTTGTTTAGAAAAAGGCAAAAGTAATGAAGTGACAGACTTTGACATGTATACAAGGTAGTACATGATAGTGAAATAAAAAGCTGTGAAAAGGTACAGGAATATCTCATGATGGGCAGTAAGTTGGCAGATAAAACTCAGTATGAATAGTTGTAAAATGAGTCACATATAAACAAGCAACCCCAAAAAGTCTGTATAAACTTATACCCTTGAAATTATCTATTATTTTTCCAGAAACAGATCTTAGAATTTCTAAGGAGATGTAACTGAAAATACTAGCTCAGTGATAAAAAGAACAACCAAAATTGAATAAATTTAAATGAAAAGAGAGAACAACTTTAAAAAATTGTAACAAATATAAATAAATCAAATGGAATACTATACATTACTCAATAAACACTGTTGTAGAGCCTTATGTTTGCTCAAAGCAATCTTGAATTCAAAAAGCTACTAGACAATTTTAGGAAATACAAGTTTACTGGAAGGTGTTAAACATTAAAATTACAATTTGTCAGTCTAAAAAAAAATCCCTAACCCAGAAATTGCTACAAACTGAAAGAACAAATAAGAAAAACACCAAAAAACAACACTACTATGCACTTGTGATGTGCATATAATCTTCCTTTGGTGTTATTGACTACCAGCAGATTCAAGGTAAGCAGACTTTTTATACTTCGTGATATTTTCATCTTATATTTTTATCACACATTGTCTCTTGACTTCTATCATACCAGAAAAGTGATCACAGGCTGAATACAACTAACATAGATGTTAATATATATTAATTAATATGTAATAATGTAGGTTTATTGCTTTTTAGCCTTATCATATGTGCAACAATCAAAGAGATCTTGAATTACATTGAGTGTGGGCAGAATTAGCCCTGCATTCTGTCAAAATGAGACACTTAAGCACTTAGATTTTATGAAATAAACACTGTGATAGTCATTCCTGGTGGTAAGTCATGCAGGTAGGCTGGTCATGTCAGTGGGACTCTAAAATAATAATGTCATTTCTTTTCAGCTGCAATTAATTGATAGAGAGACTAGAAGATCCTGATAATAGCAGTGAAGAAATAATTGTGAAAAATTAGTGTTTTAATATTGGTAATCAAATAGTGAAAAAATATGCATTCTTCACAGAAACTGATGAAAACTTGAAGATTTTATAAAGAAACGTTAGGAAGACCAGGCTTTATGTGTGTAGAATGGAAATTTTACTATATTTTGGTAACCTTTGGAAATGGTAAAATATTATTCTGGGAAAATAGATATGAACATGCAACTGAATTGAAAAATTCTGTTGCACTCTCCAGAGTTTTAGTCAAGAAAAATAAGGTAGTGTAAAGGTCTCTTGAGGAGGTGCCACATGTCAGCTCTAATCAATTCAGAAGCAGTTGAGATGTCTTTAGGTGAGATTTCAGTTTTGATCAAGTACATGTGCCTACAGTATTTGTTTCTATTAGAGTCAGATGCCCAAGTGTTGGGAGAGATTTAATATTTACAATCAAGAAGACATAAGGGTTAGAGGTAGGTCACTTTGACTATTACCTGTCTTATAAATGAGACCAGATAATATCTATGCAATTAAATTGTCGATCAACTCAGAATCAGGTAATTTCCCATGCTGTTCACTGCAATCCATTTTCTTCATCAAAAGAAAACACATGAAAGATGAATTTAATAAATTGCTTGTTAATTACCATTAGGCACCGACTTTAAAACAGATTTGTTTTATTCTATCACATGCATGTTAGTTCCTTTTGTATGATATAGGTCATATTAATTAAGAAAATTAAAGTAGTTACCAATTATTCGTGAACAACAAATATTAAATATGTGTTTAGAAATTACTAAGAAATGATGTTTCATTTAGCAAGTGTTCAGCTGTAAATATGTATTTATCATTAAATTCTAACTTATCAATACTTGTGTATTAGTGAGGGTTAACATGAAATGTGAATTGAGATAACCATAGCAAAATATAATTATTCCACTTCCAAAAGGATGATACATTCTTTTGTCTACATCTTCATGATTATTTATAATAACTGGTCAGCAGCTGTTTTATCTTTTTATTTAATTAACATAGAACAAGAATGGAATAAAAGTGAAAATTCCAAGTAAAATGTAGCTTCAAATGATTACTGATTCAAATAAAAAATTGCCAAGAAGTTGAATAAATAATTTGGATTTCAACTTCTAATTAATATAAAATTATACATTTTAAAATCCGCAAACAGATGAGCTCTATAACACCGTGCAGCATTTTGTTTTTAGAAGTATCTAACAATCTGTTTCTCATAAAGATTTCACTTTCAAATATTTGTCTCTTTTTGATACTCCTTGGAGTTTGTCTTATCGTCTTTGTTCCTTGGGCATTCCTGAGCTGCAATTGTTCAGTCTTACAGGACAACTTCAAGGAATTATTTTCTCCAAAGTAGTTAGAAAAATAGCTAGGAACTAACATCATTTAAGTGACTGGGAAGCCCAAAAGAAGCAGTGATTGAGGTGTATTTACAAGCTCCGCCTCTCCCAAAATGCAGATTTTTGAGAGCAAAAGACCACATTCCATATAATATTAAATACGTCTTTCACATGAGTTAAGGTGCACGTATAGGAATTTCAAGAATCTCTGAATTTTATGGCAGTGTATACACTTCAAGGTAGATTTTATTACCAGTCTAAAACCTGCCAAGTGATCCATTGAACTTTTCTGGTATAATCAAGAACCTCCTTCAGAGGCAACAGGCACACAGGTGAGTGGGCCCCTTTCAGGTGTCAACAGAGATTTGGGATTATGTACAGGGACGGACTACGTACCTAACATTCAGATAACCAAATGCACCAAGAGCATAAGTGTCTACTTAGTAGTATCACTACCAGGGACTACTTAGTATCACTAAAATTAATAGAAAATGACCACTTTTCTAGAGGAATGAGGTCCAAGTTCACACTAAAGCTCCTTTTTTAAAAAAAAAATTAGCAGCTTTCTAAGGATGTGGATTACTTTTCTGAACATTGGAAGAATATTATTTATAGGAAACAATGTGTTCATACTTTTTCTTTGTGGTGTACTACCTATATGTAATGTGAGGTACTTCCTATAGTCAATGCACAAGACTGGTGCCAAATTTTCATTCATTCAGGAGCTTTACAATCTCAGTAGACTATTGATCCCTACAACCAAAATAATGGCCTTCAAAATCAGCTTTGTTTCATGTTGAGAACAAGGGTCAGTAGTTAGATGAAGACACTGGAGAATTTTATTCTTCTTTTTGAAAACTAAAAATACACCTAATTGCTACTATCCTGATAGGCATCTTGAATAAATAGTTTCTCATTTCCTAGAGGTCAAATTTTAACTTTAGTGAATTCGGTGAAGTAACGTAGGTTAAGTTTAGTGTGCTAATAGGGAAATGGGCTGAGCATTCATGTCAAATGTTAAATTAGGGACAAATAATTGCATAGAAAATAAAACTGCATGCTTAAAATGGGATTTTATCAGTCACTAGTTCTGTGAACACTGTTTCCTGTTTCTTAATCTCTCAGAAATACATAGTTAATCTCTGTGCATTTCTGTACTTCTTATTTACATCATAACGGCATAGTCACTGCAAAAACCTGTTAGCCAATCATTTTAACGGTGTACGGATTTTAGACAATAGTTAAATTTGAACTCAAGTCTAAAAAATTAATATTCATTTCCAAATGTTCACTCAATGAAAGTCTGTTTGTAGACATGAAAATCTTGTCCACTGAGCCACGTTCTTCTCCTTC
The DNA here is from genome assembly GCA_013398075.1 of Notiomystis cincta. Taxonomy (NCBI): domain Eukaryota; kingdom Metazoa; phylum Chordata; class Aves; order Passeriformes; family Notiomystidae; genus Notiomystis; species Notiomystis cincta. The sequence goes on along the minus strand of VZRX01015994.1, from coordinate 16,643 downwards.
CCAGGAAACACCATCTTTTAATAACGTATTTAGTGTAATCAATACTGACAGAGACAATGTGCAAATAATTGCTTAGAAGGAGAGTGCTATAATTTGAAGGCTGCATGTGTTTGTAAATTGTTCCATACCTCCTACCTCAATGTAACATCCAGACATTCCTCATCTCAGTAAGGTAACAACATGAAATATGTAACTTCTAGGAGCTGAGATGAGTTTTTAAGGTGCTTTCTTCTAAAACTTCTTAATTGCAAGCATTTTCTCTGCCAATTTAGATGTTCCTCTACAAATCTCGTCTGATTTAACTAAGTCTTTGAAATCTGTTCAAAAGCCTTAGGGTTTAGACCCTTTGTTTTGTGACAATAATATTTCAGTTGATACATGCTATGGCTTATTTTAATGAGCTATCATTTGTTGAAGATCAAGGAATATTTGTAACTTACCTTTATATTAAGAGTTTTACTGATTTACATATTTTTCAAAATAGAAATTTATGACATAATAATTTTGGAATTAATGTTTCTTACATAAAATTTTATAATCATATCCTTGTCTGCATTTATGAAAAGTGTATAATAATCAGGAGTTCTCAGGCATAGAAAAAAACACATGGCTACCTAGACAGATTCTTATCATTGCTGTTGATATCAATTACAATTTGCATGTGCAATTGCAATGGCCCTAATTCACCACATTTCTTCAGCATGGTGTCATCAGGGAGTAACTCAAATATTTATATGTGGGCAACTGCTGAAATGCCTTACTGAACTACAACACTAAGTATGGCTACTCTGGAAGGGAGAGAGTATATGAAACTGGAGAAAACAGGGAAGAAAAATAAAAGAAAGTATCTTGGTTGTACCTATATTGCCACTCTGTTTCTAAAACAATTCCCAAAGGCCACAAAAGGGGATATATCACTGCTTAGTCTGCAACACGCTGCCCTGGCTATCCTTTAACTGCCCATTTCTGGTATTCCTGTGCAGGTTAGAATATTTATATGTTCTCTATATCCTTCACAGCAGCAATTTAAGGACTTTTTCAGGTGTCACTCCTATTATCTAACAGTAGAATACTTTTCCAATTATTGAAATTGCTATTCAACCCAAGTGTAAGCAAAGACACTATATGAAAACAGGGGGGAGGAGGCATTCTGTTTCAATACACAGTTACCTGACCATTATTATGCAGACTGTCTGTACACACATAAATAAAAGGGTATCATTAAATTAAATAGAAGGCAAACAAAGAGAAAACAGTAATAACAATATTTATAGATTAACAGATTTATAAAAGAAGAGAATCTCTTTATTTGGAAGGCCCACTCCTGAGCAAGCTTACAAGAGAGTAATGCTAAAACAGGCTTCTTCAGAAGGAAAGAATATTGCTCAGGCTGATAACAAAAGATGGATATGAATCTCAAGCAGACTAACAGGGGAAGTATATTACTGAAGTATAATCTGTTTGTTTTTTCTTTACCTCAGGAAATATCAATAACTAGGATGTCTGGAACTTACAAAAATTCGAACAGTTTAAGCCTAGATATGAATAGAATACATATAGTTTTTCATTGCTTCTCTTTGCCCTACATTATGTATTTTTGGGGGATATTGCTTGGGGTTTTTTACAGTTCAAGCTGATCTTGAACTCAGTTTATTGTTTTGTATTTCAAACAATACAATCCACGAAGAGTAGTAAACATATTAGTAGCCTGTATGAGGAAAAAAAAAAAAAAGAATAGTAACACCTAAGAAACAGTAAGTAATTTTCCAGTGTTGTTGAACCACATGATTTCTCCATGAAAGAGGCACAGGAACTTGAATTTCTTGATAAAAAGACAGATTAAAAGTAAAGCCTGATTCTGCTACAGGACCAAATAAGCAAACATATCTTTGAAAATATGATTCCAAATGTGTTCAAGGTCAGATGACAGAATATAGTAGTCCCAGACCCTTTTAAAACCCCCAAAAATATTCCATTAATTTTACTTGCATTGAAGTGTTAACTCTGAAAAGAAATTATGGAAAGGATTTTAAATTTATTTCCATTTGAGCTAATACCACTTTGAGTGGACATTATGTTCTTTCCCTGACAGCTCCCTACCTGAAGTATTTCAAGTGTGTAGTAAGTAGTGCATCTCAGTGGATGCTGGCCTTCAGACAGAAACAATAAATACTGAAGATGCAGTGTCCATACTATATAAGGTTTTTCTCTTGGTGATGCTGGACTGGAGTCCTGGATTGAAGAAATTCTGGCTGTTAGAGAATACTAGAAGTGTTTATTTTCTGTGTTTGGCCTCATTTTCACACAGAATGGAAACAGCTGACATTCTGAAACCACTCTGTGACATGAATGTGTGTGTGATGAGTCAGAATAATTAGGAGACTCACTTCAAAATTATATTCTTGATCTAAACTAAAACATCAGTGTAAATTCTTTATTTACTCTTTTCAGGAATGCAGGTTTTCATTTTATCTTGCTAAAATACAATCAGTCAACAGAAAAAGTAAAATTAATTAAAAAAAACTCTACTACTGTCACTGTACAGAAATGAAAATGCTCTTCTCTAAAACAATAAATAAATTCACTAATGAGGACACTTAAATTGAAACTGTTTGTAGAAGGTATTAGAATAAATTAGGTGTTTCTTTTATTTCTGATCATGTTTGGATGTTTGTGAACAGTGAGAGGAAAAAAATTAAAAAGTGATTGAATATGTACTGAGATTTACACAAATCTTTCATAAGAAAAGTAGTTTCTAGAAATCTGAACCGCAGACTTAATATCTTTTATTAAATTACTGCCTTCATGAGCATTACTGTCAACTGGAAAATTACTCCCCCAAGCTTTCATTAAAAAAACTCCTTTAATTATATTTTATCTTTAAAAAACCTATAACATACAGCTGTAGTCTTCCTCTCATTTTAATGAAATTCCTTGACCTAGTGTTTTTTTTATATATTTCAATTCTTACATATCTCCAAAATCAAAACTAAAAACTAAACTCCTCCAATTTGTTTGAAGAGGTGAACTGTTATGGCAATCAATCTTTTGGCTTAATTTTTGCCTAAGGTTATCTTTTTTCAAGAGGCAAAAGAACTTGTGTTAATTTGTTCCAATCTTTTAAAACTTGAAAAACACAAATAGGATTAGCAAATAATGTCATGAGATTTGGCTTACACGAACATTACAATTGCAAAATTATTTAAGTGCTTTTCTCAAAGGTGTCAGAGTTAATTGGCAAGGACTACTCTACTTATTTATATAAAGTTGCTATTGGATCCATTTTGTAAGCAACAAAGTCTCTACATTGCTATCAAGGACCAGGAACTTGGTTTCGCTTACTAATAAAACACTCTTAGAAGTGTTATTTTATTTGGCATTATCCTCGAATGAAAGGTATTGGTATCTAAGACTAGTTATATATTAGAATTTTTTTTTTTAGTTTCTCTCACAAGTCTAAAAAATAGTTTTGCTCATAGGAGGTGTCTCTCTCTATTGTAAGGTCTGAAAAGAAATTATATTCTTCTGTAAACAGACAGAAGTGCCAAAGAAAACTATGTTTTTCTAAATTTAAGTTGTTATATGCTGCATGCTGAAATTTATTTCCTCCCAATGAAACAACAGATGATATTCATGAGATTCTGTCTTCGAACAAAGCTTTCTCCTGACACTCAAACAATCACTGATTTTACTAAAATAATTTTCAGATTCAATGAACATGAAGAAAGAAAATAGAAGGTAGTATACTGAATAATTTTGTTGACAATTAAGTATACAACTATTTGTCGATGTTTTTTAGAGAAATTTTTTCCTCTGTAGAAATGCAAATATCAGACACTTAAGGAGGATAATGGCTGAGCCCAGTGGGCATGTGGGTGCGGCCTCTCCCTGTCTGGGGGTTTCTCAGGGAGGGACAGAGACCGCGCGGGGGGTGGAGCTGGTGGGGGCTGGGACACAGCCCGGTCCCGCTCGCCGGCTCGGCCTTCCGGAGCCCCGCCCTGGCCCTGCTGCTGCTGCTCTCGGCTTTGGGAGGGGGACGTGTGGCTGTGACCGGGGGAGAGGAGCTCGCTCATCGCCGCAGCCGCAGAGGTTCGNGTTATTCCTATTCCCTATCTTTTGCCTGAGAGCCCCTTGATTTCAAAATATTACTAATTCGGAGGGAAGGGGGGTTCACATTTCTCATTCCAAGGGAGGCTCCTGCCTTTCTTGGTAAACACCTGTCCAAACCGGGACACTATTACATATCCAAATGAACTGAGATAAAAAGAAGTAATGAAAGGTATCAATGTGTAATTACTGGTGGGAGAATATCTTTCACTAAAAGTCTACGGTTTGACTTCTCAGTACTGACCTTGACTGAAGTTCAGCGAAATACCTTCTTAATGTCCTGGTAGTTGAAATTCATAGCTGAATTGAATTTTAAGTAAGAAAAAAAATCAAGTAATTAGAAATGCTTATTTCATAATTTTGGACTTTCCACATTTCCCATTTCTTCCTCAGGACAGATGATCTTTCCTATCATACAGAAACTAACAGCACTGTCATTTTTCCCATTCTAAAACGGTCCCTGATCTGCAGCTGCTACCTATCTTTTTACTCAAATTGTCTAACTGAGGAGCAGAATCTCGCTAAACCCAGAAAAGTTGTTCTTGACATGTTGCTAGATTGTGAGATTGTTGTTTCTGTTCAAGACCTAAAAAAGGCTGTTTTTGAAAACTTATTTTCAATTCTAACAGCTTGTCAGCTACTACCCCTTCCTACAAACTTTTTCTCAGAGCATAATTATAATGAGGTATTTTAACTTAGGAGGTGATTCCCATAGTAAACAATATACAGGAAAATACCAGTGTCTTGAAGCATGTGCTCAGAGCAGTCATCTTCTGCAAAGAAAGAGCCAGGTAATCCAATTTCTTTCAAATAGACTGCAAAAGAAAAATGAGCAGAGAATGAATAAATAGACTGTGCAGTCAGCATCAAAGAAAGAAGTTGGAGCAGTTCTACTTAACTAGTTTCAAGATCCTTTACAAAACAGTATCAGGAAATTTCACCTGAGCATTAGGAAAGATACAGTAATGATGTCACTGATGGAATACAGTTGGCTTCAATACTGAATACTTCCAGAATACCCAAAGCATTTTGTACTTTTTGCAAATAGAATGTCCGTTGGTAAAATAATTTTGCTTTTTTATTTTCATTTTAGCAATGATATAGAGACATAACAGAAAACTTATTTCCTCTTTCCTTACTGATGAATAGTGACAGACAGGTAGTTAAAGACATCATTACCTTCCTTTTAACACTGAAGGGCCACCTGCAAAACCTGATAATGCCATAGAAGTCCCTCCTATGGTTCTACTATTAGAAAACAGTAGGCATTTTTTGTTTCTATAATTTTTAAAAATTTATTTGAGAAACTTTCATACCTTGATAGTATACTTAGATTTTGTATTTCTGAAAGGCAAAAAATATTAGTGACTGCATTGTTCAGTTGCAGAAGTCTCTGAATGGTGAACATTAATCTCATAATTATGAATGTTAAATAACTGTGAAAAGTATACACATATTTGTACAAAGAATTTCAACTTCTCTTTCTGACAACTCATATCTCTGAATGAGAGGTCCAAATAAAATTGAAACGTACTTGTCCTATTACTACGTGCTCTTGAAAATAGTCTTACCCCATCTTTCCTATAAGTTCCCTTCAGGTAGTAGGAGGCTGCAATTAGATCACCCCAAAACCTTCTCTTTTCAAGGCTGAACAATCCCAATTCTCTCAACTCCACCTCACCAAGGAAGGTGATTCTGCCCCTATACTCCAGTCTTGTAAGACAGCACCTGGAGTGCTGTATCCAGCTCTGGGGTCTTAAACAAAAGATATAATAGTTTCACATGGTATATTTTTATATTATAAACAATAGAATAAGCTGTTTTTTTTCTGAAATTTTCTGTGTTTTTTTGTGAAGCTCATGACTATGAATTCAAGATCCTATCAACAAAATTTTTAACCCAACTGTCTGTATATCTGTTAAATAGACAAAGATTATAACACCACATTGAGACTGACAGCTTCTATTGAAAGGACCTGCTTATCCTTACTCCAGACTTTGTCAAAGTAAAAGTAGTGGACATTGAAATGTACACTAAATCAGATTTTCCTACTGAGAAACTGATAGAGTATGATTTTGTTGTTGTTAATCTGTTTATCTCTACTTAGTCTTCTGAAAAAGTATTTAGATATAAGATTAAAGAATTGGTAACTACAGATTTCAGAATTCCTGTCTTCTGAAAGTAAAGCTCAGTCAAGGACTGTGTAATCTGAATAGTGATTTTTTCCCCTGGTGCTGGTACCAGAACAGAGCTATCTTGTCTGCACTTTCACTGATCTTTCTATTGACCTTTGAAGCAAGGAAGTGAAAGAGATGACCAAAGCAGCCTTAATAGCCTTGTTTGATGAGAAAAATAGGCAAATAGAACTGTTAAAAGTAATAGAGCTCAAAAATGAATCAGTAAATCTGATTTTGGCCAAGTTAAACATTCACAAGTCACTAAGTGACAGAACAAAAATAGTTGAAATTGCAGTTCACATTTATTTCTTTTGAAAATATAAATATTTAATTACAAGAATGCAAGAAAATTCTTATAATATTGTAGTTTTGTTTTGTCAACTAAAGCTTTTTCTAGTGTACACATAAAGTAATATTGATCTGTACAATTTGGGGTTGTTTTTTTTTTTTGTATTTTGATATAAGTTTGGGCTACCTGATATGACAAAATCAAACTACTTAGAAGTTTTTTGGAAAACTGACATAATTTACTTTCACTCAATGGAAAGGCCACAGTATTTTAGTGGCTTTGTGAAACTGAAATCTGAGACAGACGTATAAGGAAAAGAAAAATTATGTTCTTTCCCCTTGTGTTAGATAAGTCTGAAAAAACTATGTCAAGATTGAACATAATCAGTATATTTTGTGAAAATAATTCAGAGACTTTTAAAGACAGCATTTTTTGTATATTACTGAAAGCGGAAATTTTGTCAAATTATATAGTGGTGCAATTGCATGAATGTATTTGTTTTGTATCTTCATTTTAATCACGTCACTACTGTTCAACTATTACGGTTATGGTGAAGGATTACAAAGATACAGTACTGACTATCAGTTGATTATAATTTCAATTTGATTACATCAATTGATTGTGACCAAAGGACAAGCTGATAAAAAGACACAAACATGGATTTTACTGAAATTTACATGTTGAAAAACATATTAATGTTCTTTCTAACAATATACTTATAATTTTGGGGAAAAAGAAAGTGCTTGTTAGTACACCATAGATGAGGTTATTCTTAAAGGATTTTATGAATATTTATTTTATCAGGGGATTTTTAAATTTATTGCAAGTAAGTCTTCATAAAAACTTTAAGGTAAATAAAACCACGAACTGCAACATTGCCAATTCTTCATTTAAAAATTCATGTTTTATTCTTGTTGGTTATCTATTTCTCAAAATCTTTATTCATATTTCAAAGCATTTTCAGGGTCAAGGCTTCATAAAAGGTAGCTGATAAATATACATAGGAAAGATGAAAGGTAAAATATCCAAGAATGGAAAAACAACTATTTAAAAATATGAAGTGAAATCCTGGAGCAGGGTTTTGGTTGTGGGTTTTCTGCTCTTCATTAAGCCTTTTATTTTGTTTTTTTTTTTTAATTATTAAAATTTTATTTCACTCTCTTTTTTTTATGGTCTGATTTCCTATTTAGAAGCAAAATGTGTAAACATTATTCATATGAACAGACTTATTGAGAGCAAGATGGGGATTAGTGATGCATATAATTACTGGTGTACAATTGTAGTATGATGGTATTCAATTAGAAAAATCACAGGAGTAAGCTATACTCTTACAAGTTTTATAAAATAGCTGCCAGCTTTTTGTACAAGAAACATAGAAAATTAATTAAATTAATATTACATAATTTCTCAAATAGTATGTAGTACATTAGAGAGCAATAGCTCTGAAGTTTAGATTGTTGTTTACAATGTCTTCTAATGTCATTAATTTGTTTATCTTTCAGAACTAATTTTTTCTGTTATTTTTTTAATCTACAATTTGAGATGCTTTGTCTCAGAAAAGAAACGTACAAAATTCTTTATATTAAAAAAAAACTAAGAAAGAGAAATATACATGTTGTTTCCTTCACTTGCTTTAGAACTTAGGATGGACTAGTTTTCTAAAAAATTCTGAAATCATGGATTCATAGAATCATTTAGGTTAGAAAAAGCCTCATAAGGTCATTGAGTCCAACCATTAACCCTGCACTGCCAAGTCCACCAATAAACCATGTCATTAAATGTCACGGCTGTGCACCTTTTAGGTACACTCAGCCAGGATGACTCAACCACTTCCCTGGGCAGTCTCTTCCAATGTTCATTATATATGTTTAGAAATATTCACTGAAGTTATACACACTGTATGATCTCATATATCACACATGTAAATCTACACTGAACCATTTTTGCTGTATCATACTCAAATATATTCAGGTTCGTCAGTATATTTGCAGAAAATAAAACAGAAAATTGATAAATATCAATAACCTGATGAGCAATGTGTAGAGCATCTGGAATATATATGAGGTTAGAGTTCTTCTAGGTGAATTTCTTACCCTAGAGTTGGTATATTCTCATGACAACCAGGGAGCCACTGTTACCATTTTTAGTCTTCTAAGGAGATACTTGCCAGTGTCAAAGGAACATTTGACATGGGAATCTGTGAAATTATTGATAACTGGGAAATACATGAATAATAAACAGGTTACCACTACCCCTTACTCAGTAACTTGTTCACCCTGCCACTGCCTGCTAAATCTCAAGGTAAATCAAAATCAGTCCAAAATCTTCATCCAGGAGGTAGATTTCTTGATACAATAACATTCTTCCTTGTCTTTGAGGTCTCCTTAAAGTACTTTTTATAAATTAAATGCAACCACATATTGATAGGATCTGAGTATTCACAAAGATGTCAAGCTCTCACTGGATGGCTCTTTAAAATGTTTATGGAGCTTGTACAAGGTAAACTAAACTTAGCAGGTAATGCTGCAGGAACTACATTAACTGTTTGCATCACTCTGCTCTCTCAGACACGTGACACAGGGTGTGTCATCATCATGCTTCACCCACATTAACAAACTTTTTCTCAGCTTCACTCATGCTTTAGCTTAAGCTTAACAGAACTATACTCCTTACAGTCCCAAAGCCGGTTTGATTGAGGTCAATGCAAGCTAATATCTCTGTGTAATTCTCACTTCCTTTAAAGACTTAAGAGCCGAAATCCATTGAAAATCACTGGGACATTGATCAAAAATCATCCAGTCCTTTCAAAAATCAAACTTAATTTCTGTTTTTTTGTTGTTCAGTATGAGAAAAAGAAGCTTCTGATCTGTCATAATATTTTGGTCACCTTTTGTGTAGAAAAATTTTGGCAGCGTTAGTAAAATGCAATATGGGGAGTGAAAAAAAAAGTTTCTTTTATGAGCATTTAAGGCCACAAGACAGACAAAATTGGTCAGTGATTTACATTAAAACTGAAATCGAAAATGTTTGCAATCCATTTTATTACTTAGACCAGAGTTGTTGCTCTGATGCAGTCAGTAACACTGCACACTCCCTCCACAGGCAGAGAACCTGAACCAGGGATTAATTGGGTCTTTAAATTTTTATTCAATAGAATTTATTTTCCTCTAATGCTCCCCCCCGCCCCCGCCGAAATAGATCTACAATAATTTTCAGAGATGGGAATTTTGAAATTTGATATGAATACTGGTAGATTATTTCACAGTGAATTCTAATTCTTCTTTCATTCTATAAACATGAAAAATCATTTAGCTAATTGGGTTCTCTGGGTGAAAATCTCCCTTTAGAATGATTCTTTATGTTATCAAATATATGCTTATTTACTTAAATGCTGTTATCAAAAACTGTCTTTTAAAACTTCTTTTAACATATTATTATTATTGTTATTATCCAAGATTCACAACTGTTTCTTATTTAAAAGAAACTTAATCAACATTTATCTAATGCATGTAATGAAATAAAATTTACTCACACAGAAAGATACTTAAATGATTAAGCAAGAACAAACTGAAAATGCATGCCTTTTTTTTAAATTTGCTCCTGCAGATTATCACTAAAGAAAAAGTCTTTTATGTATGCATCAAGTCTCTTTGAAATTTGGTATTTGTATTACTTTGGATAAACCATAAATCTGTTTAATACAGAGATTATAATAAATAAATTTATGAATGCTACTAGTTTATTTCAGAGTTGTGGAACTCACTCTTTGTTGCAAGTTTCACATTCTGAGCACTGAATAAGATTTTGGAATACAATGTCAAAGAGTAATGCAGTCTGCTTTTTATATAACAGAATTAAATCTCCTCTCCTTTTTTCATTTATATCCTGTCTACAGCAAATTTTAGTAAAGAAACCACAGATGATAATCTAGCAGAATCCAAAGTTCACGTTAAATTATGATCAGTTTAAGGTGCCTCTAGGCCTAACCCACTCATTATTGAGAGAGTGGAAAAAATTACTTTCTCAAAAGTTAAGGCTCAGGATGAATTATTGGTATTTTCTTTCCAGTAGCATCTCTGAGATGTGAAAATAAATCCTGTCTTTCCTCAAGGTACAATGGCAACTCAGATACGATAATTAGAATTTTTGATTTTTTTTCATAGTGACTAAAGAATAACTTAATGGTCATTTGTAAAGTACTGTAGCTGAAAAAAAAAACATTCAAAAATAATTTTTAAAAAATTAGCTTAGGCTTGAGATACCATTCTTTTTTTCTGGAAAATAGGTGACATCCTTTTTATTATAAGAAACTTGACATAATCTTTTTTTTAGAAGACAAAACATGGGGAAATGCTTCTTGATTTAGGCATGACTACATGTTCCGATGGACTTGAAAAAAATGTTGCAAGGTGCATGAGATCTTCATTTTTGATAGCAGATCTATAAAAGACTACAACTCAGATATTCAAATATGTGTCGTTCTTATAAAGCTGATATTTCTGACATTTTATTTAAATAATGGTCAGTTGACAAACCAGAGCTTTAACCACAAAAGGATGTCTCAGCTTTGATAACTAAATTCAAACTGTAGCTCCTCAAAGCCACGGTTAAGTTGTCACCTATTCCTGAAAGCTCCTGAGAAAAATAGATGTCATTTCCTTTTTCCAAAACTTTGTATCCTGATATGCTTGAAGGACTTCAGTTTTTACAACATTAGACAGTACATGGTCTTGTTTATATTTAAACTTTTCCATCAAACACCAGGTAGATATGATGTCCCCTTTAAATAATATCTCAGTAAGTCAGGAAAAGATTAATATAGCTAAATTGAAGATAGCTCAGACCAAAGATTAATTTTCTCTAGTGTCCAAAGAGATCCAAGACCTTATCAATCACCTGAATATGACAGCATCCTACCTCCCAACATGCTGTAGACGGTGGTTAAACGTAATTTCTAGAAACTCCGTATCTTTAGAAACGCTCAAGGGGAAAAGGAAATTTTTAGGACAGCAGTGTTTTGGGGTGTCAGTAAGATGTATCCTGTGAAGCAACTCTGTGTTTTGAGCCTCTCAGAATTTCTGAGTAAAATATTATTAGGTAATTATTTTAAGTCATTAATTCTAATTAGGCAAATAAAAGTAATTAAAACACACCTCATGTGTCATATTAACAAATGGACAGTTTGTTTTGATACATCAGTGGTACTTTTCTTTCAATCCTATGCTCATTTCCAGGTAGGGTTACTCTAGCTACTCTAGGTATTATACTATTAATATGTTTAAACCAGGGAAATAATGTTTTCTCTGATGCCAAACATTGTAATGCTGTGATGCTCAGGGCATTGATAGAAATCACTTGTGTTTTTATTATTTGAAAGGATACCAAGAAGCCAGCAACAAGATGATATTCTGCTGCATTGAATGCTGTATAAGATTGTCACTTAACTATGAAAAGGATAGGATTTTGTTTTCTATCTGTACTAGAAGATTCTTGCATATGGAGTTGTTTCATTTTGAAGTCCTTATTATGTAGATTGAGAAATTCACATTTCTTTAACTTTTAGTTGATATTACCAACAAACTTGGGCAAATCCAGGACTGTTTAAAGTGACAAGATGATCTCCGTCTTGAGCTTATCTTTTCTGTAATAAAACAAAGTTTTTGATTCAATGGGAAGTAATGAAGATTTTGATTATTGTGTAAACAATCTTTTCAGGGAGTTTTGAATAATATCCAAAGTAACCATAGATGAAGCTCCCTACATTTAAATAATTAAACATGGAGTCAAAAGTGGCATTAACAGAGGGAAACTTAAAACCACTGATCTCTCTCTCCAAAATGCTTCATTGAAAACGAGCTCAGTGAAATACAGAAAAAAAAAAAAAGCTCAGGGTGCTTTATTTGTTTTGGGATTTTTTTTAGATCTGTTATACATATTAATTATAAATTAGAGACACAGATCTGAACTGAAGGGCATAAATGTTTAAGAAGTTACAAATAATTGAAAAAGCAGGAAGTCCTTTAGGATTTCATCTTTCTTTAAAAGGATTCTGTTTCTCATTTTGTTTTGGAAAGCTGAATTCTTGGACTCACGGGAAGGTTCTTTATAATGCAGACATGAGATTTTCTGTTCAGAGCTGACTGACAAGATCGAATCTAATCTACATGGGTTGTTATTATCAGAAATATTTTAATTATAGCTTTATACTTGATTTACTTGATTTAGGGAATTTATCTAAAGTAATGTGAAAAATAAAATCTCAACTATCAAGCATTTGCTGGCTTTATTATTAATAAATTAATTTCCTTGCCACTCAGGTATAGATCAAACAGATGGTTGAATCTAATGTTGTTCTCTTACAGTTTCCTCCCTAAAGTCATTTATAAATTCTCTTTTTCTCCTTACTTGTTCATCTAATCAGAAACAGATGCACATAGTTGAACATATACAGGTGTTTGTATGAGAAATCAAGCTACCTAATAAAGAGAGTAGAAATTACTTAAATAGAAAAAGCACCTGTCTGCCAGTTCAGTCTAGTTCAAAGGTCCTCCTCCTAGAGCAATTTTATGCATATATTAACAATTTCTACACAGCAGTGAATTGAAATTATTCAGGCAATGTATAAGCAAGGTTGTCTATTTTGGCAGAGTCATATAAAGTTAATTTAAAATAAAATTGAGATTGAAAATACTATATGTATCTATAAATACAAGGACAATTTATCTATCTTAAACAGAAATATAGCTAGATATACATTTGTTTTAAAATAATTTTAAAAAAACTTTTTTCTTTATAACTTGTAACTTTTCACCAGCCTCAATAGTACCTCCTAAGTCAGTGAGGCAGGGGTGGGAATTCTTGGAATGATGAGAGATCTGACTTTGCAGTATCTCCTAGAAAAGACTTGTCCTTTGAAGCATTTTCTCTATAATATTAATCACTTCTATTCTTGTAATGTGATGAAAGTAAGTCATCTTATTGGTTTTTATCTTACAAAGGCATAAGAGAAAGCTTTGGCACAAAGGGAGTGTAAAAAGGTACAGTAGAAATAAGATCTTGTTCTAAACAATTTTGAAGAAAATTAGCACAGTAGCAAAGACTTTTAGAGGAATAAAATACAATAGGTTAATAAAATGCTTGCTAAAAATAGAAAAAATAGATGGAAAGTATTGTTTCTGTTCAGGAAGAAGAGGAGAGTGGGGGAGGTTGCTAGATATGGGAAAAGAGACATGGTTAATCAGTGATTTTTATGAGCTGCTTTTTTATACTTCCACACTCTTATTTCATGAAATGCAGTGTTTTCTTCCCTCCAGGCTGAAAGTATTTTAGATTTGTTGATGTTCTGCCTTTAACGTTGCAGCCAAAACCAACATTTTCTAATGGTAATGTATTTCTATTTAAAAAACATTTGCAGTAAAAAGTTGATTCTGGTCTGCTCGTGTGCAATCCAGTCATTCTGTAATTGCTTCTATAGGCAATATAGCTATAGGCAAGTTGTCAGTATTTATGTTTAAGATACAAATCCTGGTTATAAGGAATTTTTCCATTGGGATAAACAATTGCCTGGAGAAAAATGCAAGAGAAGGAAACCATATTTCTAAAAAATTGAATAAAAATGGAAAGACAAAATCTAGTACAAAAAGCCGCAAGGCATTTGCAGTTGGCTCTTACTATGAAATCAATGGATATTGTGCATATCCATACACCCACACACACTTAAACACACTTGCATATATATTAAGGTTTGTCTTGCCTTACGGTAGGATATCTTTAAAAGCAGAAATATATGAAAATACTAAAGAAACAGAACTTGATTAAGCTGTTTGAAATACAATTCTTTAAATCTATTTGATTAACTTCTTCAATAACACCCCTGAGATTTGCCTTAAACCTGTCTATTTGGTAGGAAAAAAAAAGAAGAAACATACATTTCTTTTTTTGTTTGTTTGTTTGTTTGTTTGTTTGTTTTCTGGATTTATTAGACTTCAGTAATATGGCTATTTATTTCTGGTTTAAGGGATAGCCCTATATCAAATCAAGACACTACCCAATTTTTCTAGTTAAAAATAAAGTAACGCCTAACCTGTTGAGCCATGAAAACCTTTGCAGTGAGGAGTGAATATAGGCATATTCCCTGATATTTTAAGGGAATAAAGATTAATTCTGATTGCTTGATGTAGACCTAGATATCTAGGTTTCAGAATTACAGAATGAATAAATTTAGAAGGGACTACAGTAGATCATCTGGTCCAATCTCCCTGCTCAAGGAGGGTCATCCTAGAGCACGTGGCAAAGGACTATGTCCAGGTGGTTCTCGAGTATCTCCAGTGAGGGAGACTCCACACCCTCTCTGGGCAATCTGTTCCAGTGCTTGGTCACCTGCAGAGTAAAGAAGTTCTTCCTCATATTTAAGTGGAACTTCCTGTGCATCAGTTTCTGCCCATTGCCTCTTGTCCTGTTGATTGGCACCACCAAGAAAGGCCTAGCTCCATCCTTCTGACACCCTCTGATTAGATACTCACATACATTGATGAGGCTGCCTCTCAGTTGTCAGTTCTCAAAGCTGAACAGGCTCAGCTCACTCAGCCTATCCTTGTAAGAGAATGTTCCACTCCCTTAATGATCTTTGTTGCCCACCACTGGACCTGCTCCAGGAGCTCCATGTCCCTTTGTACTGAGGAGCCCAGAACTGGACACAGCACTCCAGATGTGGCCACACTAGCACTGAGTAGAGGGGCAGGATCACCTCTCTCGACCTGCTGGCATGTTCTTCCTAATGCACCCCAGGATGACATTGGCCTTCTTGGCCACAAGGGCACTGCTGACAAGCAGACAGCTTGTTGCCTGCCGTTGTGCACAAAATCACCATCAGTTTTGCTGAGTGCAGCTTTCAAAGAATAGTCACAGTAACTGAGACTAACTTTGTAATAATCACTTTTACATATCATAGGTCAATATTTGTTCATTAGCACAGGAATCCCATAGATGTATAATAATTCTGAGATTCTTACATTTCAGTTGTACTTCAAAAGCTCCTGTTTTTTGGTCTTTGCTTCTGTCACTTGCAAAACTTTAAACAATATATTCATATTCAAAATATTAGCATTTCAAAAATGTTTATAATATCTATAGAAATGTTTCTAAATGTCTATATAATCTATAAAATAGAGTTGCATGATTTTATAAAGGAATTAATCTCAGAATTAATGAGCAAATGTTATTCTGGATATTCCAGGTGTGAAAAGAAACTACGACATTTTGAAAATTCATAAGAAACTAAGATTCTGCTTCTTTTCTTATACAAGAAATAGGAATCTGGAATAGTGTGTTGGTTTTGCACAGCCTGGTTTTTGGTAGTGGGGGGCCCACAGAGGTGGCTTCTGTGAGAAGCTGCTGGAAGCTTCCACCATGTCCAGCAGAGCCAATCCTTGATGGCTTTGGAGATGGACATGCTGCTGGCCAGGACTGGGACAGTGAGAGAGGTTGGTAACACCTCTGTGATGGCAGATTTAATAAGAAAATCAAAACAAAGTCACGGGGTTTTGCTTCTGGTTAGAGAAGAGGAGGAGGTGAGAGCATGTGAGAGAAACAACATGGACACACCACAGTCAGTGGCGAAGGAGGGCAGGAGGTGCTCCAGGCGCTGCAGCCGAGATTCCTCTGCAGGCCGTGGTGAGACCATGGTGAAGCAGCTGTGCCCCTGCAGCCCCTGGGGATCCACAGGGAGTGCAGAGATCCACCCACAGCCCATGGGGATCCACAGGGAGTGCAGAGATCCACCCACAGCCCATGGAGGAGGTGCCCATGCCAGAGGGGGTGGATGGCTGGGGAGGGTGCATTCCAGTGGGAGACCCGGTNTCCAGTGGGAGACCCGGTGGAGAGAGAGGGCCCTGCTCCCAGGCTGGAGCAGCCTGTCCTTGGAGACTGCACTCTGTGGAAGAGTGACCCACGTCGCAGCAGTTTTTGGAGGACTATTTGCCCATGGGGGGAATTCATGTTGTGGCAGTTTTGGGAGGACTGCTTCTTGTGAGATTGGAACCATGCTTAAGAAGTTCCCAGAGAACTGTCTC
>VZRX01015992.1:35815-70775 GCA_013398075.1 Notiomystis cincta | reverse complement strand
CCATTGGCCTCTTGCCCACCTGGCCTCATGGGCAGCTGCCTGTGGGCCCCCTCCTCCAGGTCCTTTTCCACCCAGCAGCTTTGCAGCCCCTTCCCCTGGCAGTCAGAGGAGTGGCTGAGCTTGGGCAGTGAGAAATGGGCAGTGGGACAGTGACACAGCCTCTGTGCTGTGTCAGGGAGCTGCCCCAGCACCCTTTATCTTCCTGCAGCCCCAGGACCGAGGAGGGTGATTTAATGAAGCCAGGGACTCGTTCTAAGTGAACCCGCTGAATGGACAGGAATAGTTGGCTGTTGCTGATGACTATGAAGGTCACCAGAATCAGATGCTCATTTTTCAGCTCCTCGTTGCTGCTGGGTGCAGCAGAGCTTTGTGCTGACACAGGCAGTTCTTCTCAGTGGGGCTGGAGTGGCCCTGAGAGAAGAAAATGCCACATTTTGAAGACTCTTGGTAGTGAGACGACTGGAAAAATGTGTATTGGGTACAGATTTTTCAGACTTGGGGGCTTCTTTTTATTGCCTGACTTTTTACTCTGATTTCTTCTTGCTATGACTTCTGCTTTTCTGTTTTGAGAAGTGAAATTAATAATCTCCCTTACTTCCTGTTCAATGGGCAGGAATGTCTCCATCCTGGCCCAAACTGAGCTGCAGATGAGACCTGTTTTGGGAACTGTGTTATGCAAAAGCAGAGGAAGAGGAAACAAGAGTTCTCCATTCTTTTTGAAATGCAGTTTTAATGGTTCCTTGGTAATTCATGCAATTATTTAATCAGCTGCACGATCACTGGGATTATTATTCTTTCCAGGTAATAACTGGAGCAGGAAAGATATCTTGTAAATTGAAAAAAAAAAACCAAAAAAGAATTGGCATATGTTGTTTGCAGTACTGTGTTTTAGTAATTGTTTGCAGTGACCTTTAGGAATCTCAGAGAGAAAATTTGTTTGCTTGACTTTCTCCCAGATCAGCTCCTGGCAATCTCGATACAGAGCAAAATTGAGTTGTTTTGGGTTTTTTTAATTACATTCTGACGGCAAAACCTGTTTTTTTCTGTGTGCATTACAGTTGTAGCTTTTTTAAAGGTTAAACTCTCTTTGACAGGACTTTCACAGATGAAGTTTTGGAAACTTTTTGGCGTGGTTGTTCGCTTGGGATTTTTTGGAGTCAGAATTGCTTATCCTAGGTATTACTACAAAACAAATATTTATTTATTTCCTCGTTTAAGGAGAAAATTCACAGGCTGTATTTTTGAATGTCTAGAGGTGTGATGGTGAAAGGTCTGTGGGGTTTTTGTCAGTTTCATTTTGTGGGTTTGCTTTGGTTTTGTGTTATTTTGTTCTGGGCTTTTTAGTTTGCTTTTTTGTTTCTCAGTTTTAGGAGCTGTAATGTGATGAGATCATAAGAACCTTGACAGGTATAGGAAAAGAAAAAGATTTATTTTTTTTTACAAAGTTTGAGCAGAGCTCTTGTGAAATCTGGTTCCTTGATGTCACTGGGTTGTGGCCAGAGCCCACTGTGGGTTTGGTTTGTAGGAAAATGTCCAAAATCTGGGAGCCTTGCTCCACACCAGCTCTGTGTGAAACCTGCTCTTCTCAGGGATGAGACCAATGGTTCTTCCTTTTTCCCTCTTGAAAATTCTGGCATTTTTCCACTTTAAAATCTGACAACTCTTGAGAGCGAAGGGTCAGGAAAACACATTGTGGGAAATCTTTCAGCATTCAAGTAGGAGTTTTCACATGAGAGCCCATTGCTCTGTGTGTTTTCTGAAGCTGCACTTGGAGAGGCTCTGAGAGCCTGGTCCTTCAAACACGCCCGAGAAAACCCTCTGAGAGCTGTGCCAAGGAGCAGGTGCTGCAAAATTCGGCTTCTGCCAGCTTTGGAGAAAATTGCACTGGTGGAGATCAGCGTCTCTCAAGGGAAAATAAATCTCCAAAATGAGTGTCCAAGCTGGAACAGGACAACAGACGCCAAAAATGTGTCCAGTGGCTCAGTTTGCAGCTGAGGCAGTTTCCCTTCCTCCCAGGCTGACCCTCAAGGCAGTGTGGTGTCCCAAAGGACTGAAACCTGGAATTGTTTCCACAGGGGACAGAAATGGCTGGAGGAATGAAATGGGACCCAGCCACAAAGATCTGGGGCTGAGAGAGCAGCAGCCTCTGTGATTTCCTCATCAGGCTGGTTTTGCACATCCCAACTTGAAAAAGTCAGCTTTTCATCCTTGGATCTGAATAGACAAACCTGAGGGGCTCCATATTTCCTGCTAAATTCCAGATAAGATCTTTCACTGTTTGAACTTGCAAAGCAGTTTAGGTGTGTGCTTCCCTGCTCGCAGGGTTCCTGCAAAAAGCTTGATCCACCCCTTCATTTAGTTGAGTCTGTTTGGAATGAACAATGTTCCTCAAGCTGTGAATACAAGAATGGTTTAGCTTTAAAAAAAAAAAATAATTAAAAAACCCTCCCCTGCAAACAGATGATGTAATGCCCAAGCTCCATGTTTAAACAGTAGCTAATTTGCCAGGGGATAAACCAGGGTGAAATCTGTCAGGCTTTCTAATTTCCCACATTCACCAGAGCTTTGTTCTTTTTGCTTTAAAATGCAGGGTACGTTTGTGTGTCCACACTGTGTGGTTTCCTTCAGCTTCTGCAGCCAAAGAGTTTGTCCAGGGGCAAGAGAAAACGTTGCTGTGAACCTTTTGTTGCTATAAACCTCAATATGCATCTTTTTGTTTTTAAGTTTTACTCTGAGTGAATTAAAATCCTGAGCCATCCCTTTGATGAGCTGCAGCACAGGGTTTGTTCTGAATGTGGAGCTTGTCTCTTTGCAGGCACGTTCCTTTGGCCAAGCAAGATTCACTCCCTGCAAGGTCCCTGGGGCGCTGCTGGGTGGGAGACTCCGTGTTCTGCAGCTGGTTTGGGCTGCCTGTGGGTTGTTTACTCGGTGTTTGGACTCTCCTCTCCCAGCCAGTTTTGTACAAAACAAGGAACCCTTAGTTTTCACACATTAAAAAAAAAATAAAATTACGTGAGCAGCTTTCTCTGCTGGTGGCAGCTCTGATCTGTGTAGTGCTTCGTGTCTCCTGACAGGAGGGGACTTTGGCTGGTTGGGGGAGAGGGAGGTTTGGGTCAACACTCCCCTCCTCCTCCCTGGGATGGTCTGTTTATTGGAATTTTTCCCTGACCTATTCCTTTAATCCTCAGTTTTGGCACCCTTTCCCAGGGCTCGTGTAAGCAGAGAACTTTGCCAGCCAGCAGGATGAACCAGGGCACAGAGCAGGGTTAGAGACATCCAGGAGCTGCAGCTTCTGCCCGTGCTGACAGAGGAGGGGAGAAGTGACACGGAAATTGAAGTGACAGTTAAAGGAATCGTTTCCATCTTCTCTGGCTTTTTCTATCAGAAAGCAAAAAATGCCCAACTTCAAACAGTCTGTGGTGAGCTTGTTTCTTTGGGCATGTCATTAACCAGCCTGGCATGTGGGGTGGCTTCAGCAGTTTTTCTTCCTCTAAGCAGCGCTGGCAGAAGGCTCTGAGGGCGCCTGGTGCTGACGCCGCGCTGGCTCCGGAGCTGTCGCTCTGGAAAACAGCGCTTGGGGAGAGATCACATCTGCGAGAGCCGGCGCTGACTCACAGCACCGAGAGCTGCTGGGATGTGCTTGTTTCCCACAGCTGGATCTCAGAATCTGACAGGAATCCTGTGAGGGGTGGGAGGCTGAGGGGCTGTCCTGCAGCTGATGGTTTATTTTTCCCGTGGTTGGAAACTTGAGTAGTGGGCCACTTGCAGTTTATGGTGGAGTTTGATCTGTTCTGTTTATTATGATTTTATTCTCCACACTTTGCTTGCTGGTTTGACTCCTTCCTCTTTGGCGTTGTTTTCACATGAGTCCTTTCTCTCAGAATTTCCCTGGTCCCTGCCAGCTGTGGAGCAGCTGGGGAGATACCAGAAAACACGAACTGCTCAGAAGGGCTGCTCAGAGGGGCACAGCTTGGCCGTGGAGCCTGGATTTAGCTGGAACTCCTTGGATGGGCTGCACCAGCCCATCTCTAGCAGTGGTGGGGATGTGTTGAGGAGCTGTGGGCTGCAGACAAGGAGCCTTTTGTTTGCTTGCCTTAGCAACCCTGCCTCTCTGAAAGCTGAGATGTTCTCACTCCTGCAGTGCTGTTCCCGGGAATGCTGGTTGTTTCTCAGGAAGCAGGCCTGCTTTGCAGGGCTGATCTCAGGAAACTGGCCTTTCTATCCCTAAACCCCTTTTTTTTGATGACAGGAGGTCTCCAGCCAAAAGAAGTCTGGTTATCTGGTGTTTTTCCCCCAGGCAGCAAGTCCTGCTGACTCTCATCCTCTGCTATATCTCTTCTGGTGGACACGATGTGCTGAATTTAAATAAATTGTAGTCTTTGCTAAATATCTGTCAAATATTGACTTAGACTGTAGGGTGAGCTGACTAAGCTGAAATTAATGGTGTAATTCCAGCTTGTTTGGCACGGGTGTGGAGGCAATTTCATTGCAGATGGTAGAGGAAATGAAGATCTTACCTTGACTGCAGCTCAAGGGGAGGAAAGAGAAGCCCTGGGCTTATATGGCAGTAAGGAAAGACTTGGTGGAGACATAGAGGGGGAGTGTTTGTAAAGATGTTGAGGGTGATAAAAACTCTTCCCAATGAGTGAGGTCATAAGACAAAAACTGAGGAGTTGTTGTTAACAGGGTGCTATTACAGATGCCATGAAATGATCTTCTACCTTCTGGTCCCTTGCCATACCCCTGGGATAATTTTTCTAAATCTATTGAAAATGAGATCCAAAAAAAAAAGAGACAATCTGGCTGGTTGAGGTTTTGGCACACATCAACAGCCTCAGTGCTGGTATCTGCTGGCTTTGTGTGTTCACCCTCTGCAGGTGAACAACTCCACAGGTTCCTGAGGTGCTGCTGCAAAACAACAAAGCCCTGACACCTCCAAGCAGGCAAAGAAATGGAGATGCAAGGAGGTGTCTGAAGGGATCCAAGTGATCCAAACGAGCTGATGGCAGAACTGGAGCTAAACCACGCAGCTTCCCTCGTGTTTCAGAGCCTGTCCTTCAAACTCCTGGGAAGCTTGTGGGGTTTTGAGGTTATTTTTGAGGTTTGTTGCTGGCAGAAATGGATTTTGGGAGTCAAAACAATAAAGATGCAGCTTCAGGGCCAGTCCTGCTTGAGTGACTGCAGGGCTCTCAGGGCTGGTACAGTGAATCTGATGGAAGTTTATGTAAATGGAGAGCTCATGAGTTAGTTTGTTGCTTTTTTTTTTTAACACCTATTTTCATCCTTTAACTCTTTGCTGCAGGTAGTAAGACCCCCCGTGGTAACTTTCAGTTTTATGGGAGCTTTGTGCCTCCAATCGATTGGTTCCTGGCTGATCTTCAATAGCCCAGAGAGCAAATGTAATGCAGCAAATTCATTATATGCTAAAATATTTATTGTGTTACAGTAAAGGTCACTGATGGCAGGGGAGGCTCAGGAAGATACAGTCCTGAATCTTTCCAAAGATGGTATCTGTCACCACTCTCTTTTGAGAGCAGTGTCTTAAAAAATACCTGGAATAAGTTATGCTCAGCCCATGCTTTTGGAGGTGTGTGTTTGGACCTTGTGTAGGTTAATAAGTGACTGTTGTGCTGCTTCTGAAAGTGAACAGCTGTATTTAATTTTGTTGTGTGTACTCTCCCAGGTAGACGTGGAGGGCAGAGCAAGAATGGAATCTTAATTTAACCTTGTTCCTTTTTGCTTGATTTAAGTAATTTGCAGAGTTGTAGAATAAAATCTCCACAATCTGATTTCTATTCCGGTTGTAATCTGGAATTGTCAGTAATGCCCAAGGGTGTTTTTGCTCCTACCTGTGTAGGAGTGAATTACTTGTTGCCTAACATCATCTGGAAAGGTAGCAATAAAAAGGCTTCCCAGCAATGAGGTGGGCTGTGACTTCCCCTTTCCCTGAACCACAAAATGAAACATCATTTAGCAAATGGATTCAGGGCTGGGAGGAGCCTCTCAAACCCTTTCCACAGGTGCAGCAGTGGTGGTGTGTGACTGTTCCCCACTGCAGGGCCCTGGATGGTGTGGGATACATTGCTGACCTGTTTGCTGGTGGTTTCAGCATCTGGCTGGGATTAGTTCAGCCAGCTGATCCCCAGCTCCATGCTGTAATGTCTTTAAGCACGAGTTAGGTGATTGGATACTGAGGAGCATTTCTGGAGTCTGGCCTTGCAAATACAGCTTGTTAATTGAAGCTCTGCTCGCTGGCAAAGCTGCCTTTGAAAGTTCAGCTCTCTGTCCTCCCCACGATGTTCCAGCCTCTCTGGCTTCTCCCCGAGTGCAGCCTGCCTGATCCTCGCTCTGGCTGCAGCTCCTCTGCCAAGCAGCGGCTGCTGGGCTGCACATTTGTCACCTGTGGCCACTCCTGTGGCTGTGAGGGGCTCTTTCCTCATCACACCGGGAGTTGTGCTAATTGGAAGCGAGCCCTGAAGGGGCCGCGTTCATTGTTCGGTGTCACGAGCGAGCTCTTTGCCCGAGTGTGCCTTTCAGGCAGCTGCATATGAGGTTCAACAGCTTCGTCTGTCATGAGCAGACCGAGCTCTGGATAATCTGGCAAATCTCTTGATTATGAGGGTGGAAAATAATGTGCTTTGATTTACAGATGTTGCTGCACAAAAAGTGCTTCTGTGAATTCTCTGAATGGCAATCTCTGGGTACCTTTGGCATCCTCAATTTCTGAGTGCATCCATTTTCTGATCACATCCTGAATTCTTGCCTGGACACAGACATGGACAGCTGTTTTACACACAAGCAGGCAATTAATTATTTTTCAGCAGCATTTTAAGCTGAGTTCAGGGATTACATTGGGTCAAGAGGCCTTGAAGTTTACGGTAAAAAAGACAAAGGATGATGGAGGCTGTTGCCTTATGGTGGATTATAGCCAGGTAAAAAACAGCAAGGGGATGAAGCTGATTTTTCATTCATCCTCAGAACACCTTTTCCTTTCCTCCAGGAAGCTGTAGACAAAACTGGAAAGCATCTTCTAGTGCCTGTACAATTTTGAGCAGGAAAGGGGAGGAGATGCAGCAGGCACAGAGATCTCACCACTGGTGATGGAGGTGTGCAGCTGTGGAGGAGCTGCAGCAGGAGCATTGCAGGTGTTTCTGAAAGGGGTTGAAGTATTTTTTCTCCTTTCTCTTGGTTATGGAGGGACTGACAGATATGCAGAAGATTAGGAAGTGTTTTCACAACCCCTGGAGGCTGTGGTAACTGAAGAAAGAGCTCCTGTGGTCTCTCCTGGCTGTGTGGCAGAGCAGTTTGGGAAGTGCTCAGACTGAATCTAAGCTCAGTTCTTGTTTGTGAGGTTTGGTTGTAATTTCTGCTGTGCAGCCACTCTGTGCTTTCAGTGGGACAGGGAAGAGGAGAGATGGTGGGAGGATAGAAATACACTTGTTTTGGTTGGAAGAATTCCTGAATTTATGGTGTTAGCTGCTTTCTGCTGAAGGTGAGGACAGCATTCGTGTGGGAGACATTTAGGTTAGGACTTTCTTCTACAGATCTGGTTGTTTACCAAGCTGTTTCTTTTTTTTTTTTTTTTTTTTTTTTTTTTTTTTTTTTTTTTTTTTTTTTTCTCCTTTTTCGAGGTCTGCTTTATAATCAGCAGAGAAAAACACCCCTTTCTGTAGCACAGTTCCTCTTGTCCTAAATAGACATCTTGAACCAATCTGACTTTCTGTGCTCCAGCAGTGTCTGCTGCTCATGCTGGCTGCAGAGAGAGCCAGTCCAGCTGGTTCAGGTGTGCTGGGCATCACTTGTGACCAACATTACTGAGTGAAATTGGGCCTTTGCAAGGTCAAACCTTGGCTGCTGGGTGGGTTTGGAGACTGTAGGAGCTCCTCATAGTTGCAACTTCCTCCTGCTTGGAAGAAGGAAGAGCTGATGTGGCCGCTGGGTCTGGTTACACCCTGTGGTAGTGGGTCTTGGGTTTGAAGAGTATCTCTGGTCATTTTAGTGAGAGGCATTTTGAAGTGGTTCAAACATCAATGAAAGTTGAAAGGCTTTGTTTCACTCTCCTGAGCCTGGGAATGTTGGCCAGTTTGTCAGCTGGGATCCATCCCCAAGGGAAAGGTCCAGCTGGGTGGGATGATGTGCTGGTAGCAAAGGAAGGAATGACACAGTGCCACGGCATCTTTTCCCTGTGATTTTTGTATCTCTGATCAGATGTGCATTGCTGAAGGAAATCACACTGAAAACGACCACAGAGCTTTCTGTTTAAACTCCCTAACTCGAGCCTGGATCATACAAAGCAAACCCTCCGAGCCTGTGAAGGGGGTTTTGTGGAGGAATAAAGCTCATTGTCAGCTGCCGTGTTCAGACCCTTGGGAAATTGTGACCATTGTCTGGGCTATTATTGCTTAATAAAAGCTTTGCATTTCCTCATTCAGGGCCTTGAAAATCTGGTTCTGTGCTTTTAAAAATAACTCAGCGTGAGCCACAATTGGGAGCATTCACAGAGGAAATTCTTCAGCCATTTAAAACAAAGTGAAGGGAGGGAAAAAAAAGCTCTCCCTAAAGTGCTTTTACTTATCCGTGAAGAGCGAGTGTGTCCCAGCCCTGCTTCCGCTCTCTGGAGGGAGCACAGAGGCTCTGCTCCTGCTCCTGTTTGCTTCCAGCCTTCCAGGATTTCGGGTGCTATCCCAGCTGGGAAACCTGGGCTGGACACTCTGGATGCATCCCCTTGGGACGTTGAACTCCTTGTGGATGAGCACCTCTGGACAGGTGGGACCGGGAGTCACTGGTGGGGTTGGTGCTCTTTGTGCTTGGTGCAGAGAAGGCAAGAAAATGTTTCTCTTTCTGCTCGTACCAGAGGCCACACCAGAAAGGGTCGCTTTAGGCAAAGTGGAAATGCTGAAGGATGTGCAGGATTTTGGGCACCCACTCTGCAGGCTCTGTGGGGAGGGGGGCAGAGGAAGGGGTGCTGTGGGCTTGGAGGTGTTTCTCACCCCAAAGTTGGCTTAGCTGTAGCTTTTGCTCTCCAGACTTCTGCTGGGAAATTATAGCCCAGCACAGAAGCCCTGAACTATTTTGCAGATCTGCTTTGGAGTCTTGTTTCTTTCCCTATGTGTGTTCTTAGGTTTATTTTCCTTCTGGTGTGGAAATAATTATATTGCTTGTTTCTTATGTTCTGGCTCCGACTAAGAGCAGGAATGTACTCAGGTTTTTTTATGTTGTGGTAGTGTTTTTTTTTTTCCCCTAGTGCAGTTTGTGCTGTTAAAATATTCTGGACAGCAGCTGCTGCCCACGTAGAGCACAAAAATGTGTGTTTAGTGGTTGCAAGACATGCTTGCTCTGGGTGTGCCTTGTGTTCAATGCCACTCTCTGGCCATCAAGCTGGCCATCGTTTATCATTGCCATCAAGCTGGGGAGATAGCATTCACATTAGTAATTAGCTACATTAGTAATTGGCTCTTGATTTGGAAATAAGTTCTCTTGGAGCTGTGTGTTTTGTCAGGATGAGGGACCACGGTGTGTGGAGGGGATGACACTGGGCTTACAGCAGTGTTCCCAAAGACACTTTGTTGTGAAGAAGCTGATGGCTGGGATGTTGTGTGGGTTTTATTTATGTCAGGAAATGAATTATAGCAGAAAATGCCTCTTCCATGCCTCAGTTTCTCCACCAAAAAATGAGTGCTGTGTGATTTGCCTGAGTGTGTTCATTAGCAGGAATTACTGTCCTCCCTCTGGCTGTCTCCTGGAGCAGCTGTGATATGCACAGGGATGAGGCAAGGACTGGGGACACGACACAGCCCTGCAGTAGCTGAATTCTGTCACACCATTGTGCAGTTTGGTGTTGCTTGAAATTTTATAGGTCATGTGCACCATTAAAATGATTTCCATGCCTACATTTGGAGAATCTGCTGTGCCCACTTTCGTTTATATCCACGTGACTGATCCAGGGCCATGTGTTAAGAATATAACTGCTTTTAATTTATTTTTTTTTAAGCCATTGGTGTCTAAATATATCTAATAAAAATGCAGACTGGAGCTCTTTAATGAGGCGTAAGTCAATCCTGGCTCTCTTTTTTTATGAGACAAAACCACCTCACACACTGGCTTCTTTTTGTATGGACTTCTGCTTTGCATTTCTACACATTCATCATAGCATGAAGCCTCTGACAAAAGGAAATAAGAAAAGACTGTTTAAGAGACCGTTTTGCTGTGCATAAACCTGAACCCTTGGAAAGGGAAAACCCTGGGCTGCGGCAAGGGAAGTCATGGGCTGTGTATGAGGCTGTGTGATGACAGAAAGGAAAAATAAAAATTATAGTGCTGAGTAAGTTTAGTGTAGTTGTGAATTGTACAGCAAAGAACAGGAGCTGTTTGGAAGGGAAATATTTCCAGTTTTGTTCCTTCCCTTTGCAAAATCGCAAAATTCAAATGATGGCTGGAAGTTTTTTGCCACCCAAAGGAAAAATCTTCATTTTGCTGGCACCCAACTTGCTGGCTAAGCCAGTGGTCGAGGCTGTGAGCAGCAGCATTTGGGTGGAGGCTGGGGATGGGTGGCTCTCTCTGATTTTGGAGGCTTTGGGAGGAAATGGCTTTGCTGCAGGAGCAGCTCAGCCTCGCCGGCGTTGCCGCTCCCGCTGTGCAGCGAAGGTCCTGTGGCTGTGGTTTGACAGCTGAAGTCAGAGCACTGCTGTGAAATCAGACTCTGCTCACACATGGTTGTGGCTGGGTGTGAAATCCGGAGTGGTTCCGGCACTGACGGCGCCGGGCCTCGCACAGCAGGTCCACAGTGGGGGAAAAAAGGAGATCTGCTTGTCTTGGAAGGGCCTCTTCTCAGTGCTCACGGGTTGAGCCTGCGTGGTCAGTGCGGTGACGAGCCCCAGAGTGGGGTCCCAGTCTCCTTTCGGTAGAGAGGACTCAAAACTCGCCTCGAGAGGACTCAAAACTTGCCTCACTGAGTTTATGGAGGAGAAGGGAAGGAGGAGGAAGGAGCCTCAGCAGCTCCAAGTCATGATCCAGGACTGAAAGGCAGAGGTTTTGTGTAGAGAACAATAGATCTGTGAGACAGAACAGATGAAGAAGAAGTTGATGAGTTTTCTGAAATGCTGGCCCACGTGAAAAGTTTCTGGGAGAAGGTAGTCAGGGCTGTGGTTTTTAATTTGATGACCTCTTTCCACAGGCAGTCAAACTTTCAGATTTAGCAAGGCCTTGCATAACAGGAGGTGCTTTGTTTACAGGCTGCACATTCACTCGTAGACACAGGAGCACAATGATAAATTATTTAATTATAGATACCCAAAGAAGCGAACCAGGCGCCTGCTGGGCTGTGTTGTCCCTCTGGTTTCCCACTTTGCATGGTTTCTTGCTGGCTACTTCCCAAAATCCAGCCGTTTGCAGAAGTGGTCTCTCAGTTATTAACGTTAATTAGCGAGGTTCTGCTCTGTGAGTGGTCCTGTAGCACACACCAAGTGCTCAGCTCCTCACCCGTGTAACGAGCGTGCCCAGAGCCCCGTTGTTAATTAGCAGCATCCCTCCAAGGACTTGTGCTCCTCTTGGGAATGGAAGTTTGGTGTGGAGCTGCCTGTGGTGCTTAGAGCAAGTCCCCACCAAGACTCATCTGCAGAGTGCCATAGTTGGGTTGTCAGCTTTTCTGCCCTTTGTTTTAATCTCAGCTTCTCCTCTGTGCATTCTCCCTGCTAAGCAGCAGGATTGCTAGTATTAGTTCTTTTCAGGTTTGCCATTAGAACCTTGTTTTAATCAGTGCTGACGAAGTCCTGGCTGGGTCTGTGCTCCAGGTAGGGGTCGGATTTAAGTGTTCTTCAGAAAGCTTCTGTGCTACAGGAACATGGTGCTCCTTGTGCTGACAACAGCTCTGTATCTCTGCCTCCTAATAACCACCCTGTAGTAACAGCTTCTTCCTTGGTTTGCAAACCAGCTCCATTCCAAGAAGAAATTTCCTCCTGAAAGTGTGGAAGTGCAGTTTGTTTTTGCCAAATCCAACCGGGGCTTTATTATCGCTCTGATTTAATATCCTGGCTGATGGAATGCTCCCGTTGTGGGGGAAACATCTCTGAGAGGTGATTCTCTCTGCAGAGAGTTTTTTTTTAACACTGAAGGTAATAGAAGGGAAGAAGCTGGTAAATAATATGACTGTAAATGAGAACCAGATTATACTTTAATTTTTATGTATGTTCAGGATAGAAAAGCAATGTGAGATCAGGAGGCCTTTCCAGAGGAGGAGGGTTGTTCTTAAATATCCCTGCTTTGTCCCTAGTTTGATGTGTTCAGTATCATCCAGAAAACTCTTGGGTTTGCCGTTTGATTGTAATTTGCATTTAGATTGGCTGCCTGAAGGGAGTCTCTTGCAAGGGGAGTTAGGGCTGTGTGGCTCCAGTCTCTTGCAGATCTGGCTGAAAGTAATGGCATTTACATAAAAACCATTAGCTCTGTTATTGATAAACATGAAAGGCATCCATTTCATTTAATTTTTTGATGAGGAGCTTTTAATATAAGCACACAATAGCACTGAGGTAGTAACATTCCTGCCCCCCCATCCCTCTGTACTGACCTCTTGTTTTAAAGGGCAAGCTTTGATTGGGATTTCGTTGGTGGAGAGATGGGAAGTTATTTCTATTCCAATTTACTGGAGTAGCCAGTTGTCTTGCTACATTGTGGGGAATTATTTAATGCTCATTTTAAGAGGTGTCTCTATTAATTGAACGGGGATTTAATGTCTCCCTGAAGCACAGTTGCTCCGTGTGTGATGTATACTAACATGTATGGCTGGCAATTCTATGGATAATCTTTTCCTTAATCAAAATGGGTTTAAGCAGAACTTCAGTGGCGCCTCATTAAGGGGATAAAGTGTGTTGAAACAACAAATGTATTAAAGGGAACTGCTGTGGTGCACTCCAGATCAGAGCCCATGTAACCCTTCAGCACCGTGTCTGCATAAACATTTGTTCCCCTGCGTGTGCAGTGGTGCTGTGGGGATCAGGACGTGTCACAAAGAGCTGTGATTCACTGTCTCTGGAGTCACTGGCTTTGGGAAGCTCTTGCTGCTGCTCTCATGTATAAATACCTTGCTTTTCTCCTGGGCTGGTTCAGGTCTGACCTCGAGAGCCTCCAGAGGCAGCTGGTGCTGTAGTTGTTTTCAAGCATCACAGCATTTGCTTGAGAGACCTTGCTGAGAGCTTTGCAGGTGCTTCGGGTTCTTGACCTCAGAGCTGGGGAGGTGAACGTGTCTGTTTTGCATTGATTACCCAGCCTGCTACTTGACTTTTTAAAACTTTTATAAGTTTTTTTGGCTCACTTTATCTGTATTTACAGCTCTTTTTCCTTTCTAGCAGGCTCCAGACACAGATGAGTAGAGAGCTGGCTGCAGAAGAGGGACAAATTCCAGTTTGCTAGCTGATCACCGTGTACAGTGAGTACATTCATATTTCAGGAATAAAACTCTCTCAGTGCCCGATGTCTGCCTCAAATTGCTTCCATTGGGGCACAGCATTAAGTCTGCATGCTTGGACAGTGTTTTCCTAAAAGTACAAGTGTCCTTGGCTTCACTCATGTTTTGGGAGAAGTGTGCTGCAGCTCCTTTTATCTGAGGTGGTAAATTGTGTCCTCATCCCACTGCCAGTAGTGGCAGAGCAGAGAACTGCTGCAGTTTCATCTGGTACCTGCTCAGGGCTGTGGGGAATCAACTCTGAAGGTGTCATCTGAGGCTTCCTGAGCTGTGGAGCAGAGGAGGCTGCAGGGTCAGCAGTGGAAACGCTCCCCAACCCTATTCCAGCCTTGTTGGAGGTGTTGGAACTGAGCGAGGAGTGTGGATGAAGGACCTGCCATGGCACATGCCAGGGTTACTCATAAAGGAGTGCTGTGAAATCAGCCAAATGAGGCTTGGCTTGACTGGTGGGTGGAAAAGAGCAGGAAAAAAGCACTGGAACGTGTTATCCAGTTCATGCTAAGGATGGCAGGTTTGCCCTGAAAGTGGAGGAGAAAATCCTTATTTCATGGGGAATTTTTACACATTAAAATATCTTGCATGCGTGTTAATGGGCTGTAATAACGAGCCTGTGCTTTATGAGGTGTCTGCAAAAACTCACTACTCTGAGGGAGTAAATACTGGAGCTAGTAAATACTGATTAATTGGAATGTCTTGGCCCATGTGGTGCAGCCAGACTGAAATTGGGAATTGCCTGACACAGGTGTCTGAAAGGCAGGAGGATGCTCTAGTACAGGCTGTAAAATGCAGGTGAGTGTGGGAGCTGCACCAGTTGAGTTTATTGTGACAGCCCAAGTAGGTGATTCCCTGAGGATAATGTGGGATGATGAATCTTGAAACTGAAAGTGTTGGTTAATAAAAGTCAAGGATGAAATGATACCTTTGGAGACTGGGTTGTGTCATCAGGTTGGTGTGAATATGTCTAGGGAGCAGGGCAGAGAATTCTCTGTGCTCCTGGGAAGGAAAGGGAGGAAAGGCAAATTTATTTGTGGTTTCCTCATTTCTCCTCTGTCCAGCCAGTACATGCAGGATGTCCTGGGCTCAGGTGTCTATTCCTGTGTATTACAGCATTTCTTGTTGTACTTCTGGATCCAGGAAATCTTTCTACCCCACTTTTGTGCCCTGCCAAACGCAGCAGGGACTCCCCTCAGCTGGAACACGGCTCCTGTGAAAAATTCAAGAGTGAGTAACAAAACTGGGAGCAGCAGAGGGGTCACGTGAAGGACAAACGATGCCGTTATTGACCAGCAGTGCCACCGTGCCAAGGTCCTCATCGACAGCTCTAATCCCAGTGTGTGCTCTGAGCCAGATCTGCTGACTTCAGGAGCTGGAATCATCAATACCATTGAATTCTCCCTCTCTT
Organism: Notiomystis cincta; assembly: GCA_013398075.1. Taxonomy (NCBI): domain Eukaryota; kingdom Metazoa; phylum Chordata; class Aves; order Passeriformes; family Notiomystidae; genus Notiomystis; species Notiomystis cincta. Next base: position 55,917 of record VZRX01015992.1, on the reverse strand, counting down.
TGCATATCTTAAGGAGAATGTAGGAAGTCTCAGGCTGACAGCTGTGCAGTCTGCACACGGCCAGGCCTGCACAGGCTTCCCCCAGGACATCGTTTGGCCTGTGCAACATTTATTACACTGCTGTGGTGTGCAGCAGGTTCAGCACTGACCTTCAGAAGCTCTTCTGGGTTAGTGGGCCTGGTGGCTGGAGGAATGAATGCAGGAGACAAGGATTTCAGGTTTGAAGTCCTTTTTAGGGTGGAAGACTGTGATTAAAGCAAGAAGTATGAATTTAGGTCAGTAGGAGATAGCTGAGGGAAGGGCTGTTCTTGGCAGGGAGCTGGAATAGAGAAGATGCTGGAAACAGTCTGTGATTGCCCTGGAACAGAATGGGAAAATAACCTGTTTCAAGGGACTCCTTAACAAGTCATTCTTATGCAAGACTCTCTCCATGACACTAAATATCTAAATAACAGGGTTGGGCCTGCAATCTAAAAATACTTTCTGGAGACTCATCTTCAAACACCTCCTGAGGCTTCCTGGCTTGGCAGCAAAGCCAAGATCTGCAGGAGTTTTGTAGCAGGTCCCTTCCTGTGAGGATGTGGCACCATCCACGTGAACAGGAGCGTGGGTCTGATGCTTCCTGTGCTCCACACGGGCTCGTGTGGTCTTTGCTCACAGCTGCAGTGGAGAAGGGCTGGGGGAGAGCACTTGGGTCTGCCAGGGAGGATTTGTGCTGCCTGTACCTCCTGCAGCTCTCCTGAGAAGCTCTGGGAGGTGTGGAGGTGGAATTCCTGCTTCTTGCTGCTGTTCTCAGACTTTCATCTGCTTCTTAAAAACTCAGAACGTGCCAAACAAGCACCTGAGCTGTGGGAGCTCTGTCCTGTCTCCAGCCACGGTCAGTAGGAATGTCCTTCATCTCCCATCAGTTTATTCAGCTCTTGGTTGAGCCTCTGTGTGCTTTCAGCCTCTGTCCTGGCATTTCAGAGTTTAACTTTGTGTGGTGAACCACCTCCTTTTGGTAACTGCACCCATTGTCAGCACGTTTACTGTTACAAGCTCCTTTTTGGGGAATTGTCGTTCGCATGTTTGCCAATTCCACACTGGTAAAATTCTGTAAATCCCTACTTTGTCCCTTGTCAGAGGCCTCTTTTCCTGACTAAAACGTCCTAATTGATTCAATGATCCTTGCAGAGATGCTTCATGTTTTTTATCATCTTCCCTATATTCGAATTTTTAGTCTCTTTAATGTTCTTACTAGGAGATTGAAAGAACCTTTGGGTTTCTGAGGTCCTTTTTCTGCAGCTCTCTGTATGTTCAGCCATGGAAAAGAAACCAAGAATTTTGATGCTCCATGTAATAATAAGCCATAGCCTTCTATTTTTTTTTTCTAAAAAGCAGAGGTTTATGTGTCTAATCTAAAAACTCCATCAGAAAAGCTATGAATAAACCTGAGAACATTCCAGTGCACTGAGTCACTAGAACAATACATTGTTAACAAGGAGCCCTGGCAGAGTTGTGTGGCTTTGTGCTAAAGCTGTCAACCAGGATATGAGATGTATCTTTGTATCCTGCAGCAATTTTGTGAAACTAAATGGCTGCTGTTGTCTGCTGCATCTTCTAAATGAGGACAAGAAACTCTCTGGGTGCTAAACCTGATCCCCCTCTCTGTTGGTTAAGAAATGATATCAAAATAGAGAATGGGTCTTATTTAGATAAATATAAATCAGCGTCATCAAACAGGTTCTGGTTCTGCAAGGGCAGGGCCTGGCTCTCCATCCCATCTGCTTTGCATAAATGCTGTTTATTTGACTAGAGGCTTCCAGAAAGTAGAACTGGAATATGATGTGATTAAAGTGTTGCAGTCCCAGGGCTGCAGACTGACATGCCTGGGGCTGTGACAAGTCTGTGGTTTTGTCTATCTGCCCTGGCTGAGATCTGTGGCTTTTGTGCTGCCCTAAGGTGAGTCAGGGCTCCCACAGGGGTGATTAAAGCCCTGCCCTGTGGGCAGCCTGGGAACCTTGGGCCTCTGTTCAGCTCAGAGCACTTGGATGTTTTCCTCAGTCCTGAATCACAGCTCTGTGGACCATACAGAGCAGTTTTTCCCAGTGCTGAGGTTTGTCTTCATGCCTCCACTGCTATTTCCACCACTGTGCTTTTCTTCTTTCCTCTCTGCTGCCTTCCCCAGTGTTTCTCTCCTGCCTTTAAACCCAGAGAGCTCCCAGGGTTTGTGTGCTCCACTGGTGGCTTCTGTTTTGCACAGGGAAGCCAAAGGACCGAGTCCTTGTGGCAGTTCTCTCCCAAAGCAGCCACTTTGTGCAGCACTCTCAGTTCATGGCACAGACCTGTCCAGACACTGGCAATAAAGCACCAGCTCCCCAGAGCCTCACCTGGCCTGCCAAAACTTGTCACCTGTGCCTCAACCAGTCCTGAACCCAGCTGGGGAGTCCCCCTGGACAGGGGACACCTGTGGCACGAAGAGGAGGAGACAGAGAGAGAAATACATCCAGAAACTATAGGTTGATTGTGAGTCCATCACTTCTCAGGGTGTCCCAGCCCCTGCTTGTTGGTGAAGGATGGAGATTTTTTAGTATTTCCTTGCCTTCAAATATATAAACATAAATTTATATTTATGGTTCTTTCTCATTCTTTTACTCTTGTGTATGTGAAGTTGCACACAGCCAGCCTGCCAGCCCACAGCCAGCCTACTGTAATAATTTCAGCTGTACTTTAATAAGATAGTAAATTGAGAGTAATTTTTAATCTGCTTGAGAGAAAAACAGCTTAATTGGCTGTTTCTCCTGGTGTTCCAGTGTTATTTTTGGCCTTTGAGGGTGTAAATGCAGCAGACATTGATCTCCCTGAATGAGAGGTCAGCTCTTCCTGGACAGCACTGGAACACTGCATCAATTTATTTATATTTTACCTTTCTTTTAGTACATTGCCTGAATAATACAGCCAGTGTGGCAAGGGCCTGTAAAAAATGCTGAGTTGTGTGGTGGAATTTAGCTCTGCCCAAGTAAATCTCTTGTAATGAGAGACTCCTTGGAGGGGAAACCTCCTGGATTAGCTTGGAGCAAGGGAAGGCTTGGAGACCTCCCTGGGATCCCTGCTGTGATCCAGCCACGCTGGGGAAATGGAACTTGGAGAATCCAGCTCCTGCCATCACCCAGGGGACTTTTCCATTTAATGCAGCCATGGAAACTGGGAGCAGAGGCCGTGTGGACAATGTGTAATGGGGGAGCTGGAACAGGCTGCCTTTGTGGCACATCACAAAGCCAGCAGTATGTGCTGGAGTGCTCCTGCTTGCCGAGCCTGGAATGTCAGCTTGGGCTCTGTTCTCCTCCCTTCCCGCCAGGAACTGCTTTGGATTTGGGGAGAAAAAGTCACTGTTGGTGTGTTTATTTCTTTCCTGCTCACAGTTCTTCTTGGATCACACAGGGGATTAGAGGGAGAGAGCTCAAGTGAGGTGAAAACCATCAGGCTGCTGTGAGATCCTCCACGGTGTGTTAGTGCAGGGCTGCAGTTCTCCAGCCCTCCTCTGGCTCCACAGAACTCCCTGACAGGAGGTTGAAGGGAGGTGGAGGTCAGGCCTTCTCCCAGGTAACCGGACAGGAAGAGAGGAAACAGCCTCAAGTTGTGCCAGGGGAGGCTAAGGTTGGATATTAGGAAAAAAATTCTTCATGGAAAGGGTTGTCAGGCATTGGAAGAGGCTGCCCAGGGCAGTGGTGGAATGACCATCCCTGGAAGTGTTCCAAAAATGTGTGAATATGGCACTTGAGGACCTGGTGTGGTGGTGAACGTGGTGGTGGTGCTGGCTGGATGTTTGAGTTTTGTGATTTTAGAGGTTTTTTCCAACCTTAACAATTCCCTGATTCTTCTCTTGGTGTTGCTGGTTTCTTCATTACTAAATAACAAAGCTCAGCCATCCTNGAGTTTTGTGATTTTAGAGGTTTTTTCCAACCTTAACAATTCCCTGATTCTTCTCTTGGTGTTGCTGGTTTCTTCATTACTAAATAACAAAGCTCAGCCATCCTGTGGGATGGGATGAGCTTTAAGTTCCTTTCCAACCCAACCCATTCTATGAATTTGTGGTTTCATGTATCCAACAGCAAATATTGAGAGCCCTCTCTGGAACTAATTTCAGTGTATCTGACCATGGACACCTGGGAAGGGAACAGTGCTGGGATGAGAACCCTGCAAGGTACAAAGCCTGAGAACACACGAAAACTTCTTTGTGATACAGAATTGTTGTTATGTCGTATAATAAAACTATTCTAAAGTGGTTAAAAGTTATTAAAAGGACTCTCCAGGAGGTTTGCATGACTGTAGCAATGACTGGGAAGTGGGAATCAATGGCAGTAGCAGAGGTTTGATTCTGTGAGTTAACTCCAGAGACAGCTGGGTGTAAACGCTTTCCAGATCTCCTCAGACTTGATAAAAACTTGGGAACTTCTGCTGTGGATAAAATTGCATTAGCTCACATTGTCAGGTGAAGCTTTTTCTACACTGAAGGTTCACCTGGCAGTTCAGAGGGAGGCCCTTGGGAATAATTGTGGGAAGCACAAGTGAAATCCTTGCTTTTGTGTGAGTGAGGAAGTTCTCCTTGCAGCTCCATCACAGAGGGCCCCGATATGAAAAGGATTTACTTTGTGAATTGTTCTGTCATCACTCAGCAGGATAATTGACTTCTGATTAGGGAGAAAATATAGCTGAAGGTTGGTGTTTGAGCTTCTGAAGTCCTCTTGAAAAGGCAGAGCTCTTCCTCAAACAGCGACGGCTCTCCCGAGAGCAGGATGCTGGAGACTCCATTATACCGGCATTGATGTAACAGCTGTTCCTGTTTAAACAACTTTATTTCTTCCTCCTCCTGTTGCAAATCAAAGGAGAAGTGGGAATCGGTGTTGTTATTTGTTCAGCATTAATAACAAGGTTATTAAATTTTTCACTGCTGGAGATGTTTTTGTCACGTGCTTCCTGCACTCGGTGGCTCTCAGACCTGCTGCTCTCTGGGTGTTTTTAGCTGGTGATGCTGATGACTGAAGGATACTTATTCCTTCTGTTCCCAGCTCCCAAGTGACTCAGGAGCTAAAAGCAAGCCAAGATCTGGGCCTCCCACAGGCAGCAGAAAGGCTGATGTGGAAGTCATGGGCATCTTGCTGTGAAGATGCTGCTTAAAGTTTTAGGAGAGGAATTGTTCTTAGTACAGAGTAGTGAGCAAGGGGGGCAGCTTCACCTCTCTGGGGAGGCTCCTGGGCAGAACAGGTTTCACTTCTGCCTCTGAGGCAGGCTTCAGCCTGGAGCTGCATTAGGTTCAGCTGCAGAAAAAAAATCTGCCTGGAATTTAAGAATATCCTGAGTTGGAAGGAACTCACAAGGATCATCCAGTCTAACTCCTGACCCTGCACAGACACCCCAGTAATCCCACCCTGTGCATCCCTGAGAGCATTGTCCAAATGCTCCTGGAGCTCTGGCAGCCTCGGGGCTGTGGCCATTCCCTAGAAAAGTGGGACTTGAATCTTTGATATTAATTTATGGAGAGTCAGGTTGTTGTTTTGCATATTAGGACTTACACTGTTGAAAGGAGAAGAGGGAAGATTTTGGAAGCTGGTGCTAAGTGGGGCTGGATCTGTAATGAGATCAGAGTCCTTGCATGGGGCCTCAGCCCTCTGTACCAGTGGCCAGTGAGAGCATTTTTAGAGGAGAGGTTGAAGTTGGGAGGGGTGGAAAGGGATTTGCAGTGCACTGAAACCGCCCCTAAGGAAAGGAGGATGCACTTCTTCCCTTTTCCTTCCCATCTCCTGTGTGGGGCTGCCTGCACTCTCTGCTTCATCCTGCTGATCCAGCTGCTGCCTTTCCCTGTGGACAGATTTAGAGTCCTTTCAATTCCGTCTGGAGTGCTCACCGTGAGGCATCACAGAGCTGATGCCTGTGAGGAGGGAAGGGAGCCCTTGTCAGGTCTCCAGGGAGCTAATTTATACCCACACTCTTGGGTTCACCGGCCAAGTGTGTCTTTGTTTCCATGTGCTTTTTGCCTCTGAGATGGAATCCTAAAAGCAGGGCCAAGTGTCAGGCTGCTGCTGGTGGCGGGGCTGCAGCTGCACAGCTCATCCTTTCGGAGCTTTAGCATGAAAAGGAGGGAAAATTGCCAGAGTTTTTGGGCTGAATTGGCTGTTTCAGCCTTTCTGGTCAAAGTCGAGTTTTGTTGCTCTCTCTCAGCAAGTTGTGGATTTTGTTAACCTTTAACTTTTAGACTAAAGAATTTTTAATAATGAGTTTATTTTATCAGTGATATAACCAGGAGATTAGACAGTGTGTGGGAAAAGAGTGATCTTGCCCTTGCCAGCTGATAGGTATCACTGGTATATTACTGTCTGCTGGATTTTATTTCTATACAGTAAAAAATTCATGAATATTTAAAGAAGTGTGTTACAGCTGCTTTTTTTTTTTCAAGCCACAATTAAAAAAGGAAAAAAAAACCTTGAGACAGAAATTGCCTCCTTGCTGTTGAACTCTGAGCTTTGCCTAATAGCCAAAACTAAAAGTTTTTAGACATCTGCCTTGAAAAGTCTCTTCAGAAACTTCTTAGAGTGGAGCTCAGCCCGAATGGGAAAGCTTTTAAAAAGTCTGTTGGAAATAAATCAACAGGGGGTAGATGGAAATATCAACAGGAGAAAACAACCACATCTTCTGCACAGCCCAAATTTGGTTTTGGAGCAGTTTTCAAGGGAGGACAAGGAGGAAATGCAGAGTGACAGAGAAGTGACTGGTGACACCCAGAGCCTCTGCAGGGTCTCCTGATGGTTTTTCCTGCTCAGATGAAGGCCCCTGTTTTTTTCTTTGCCTCTGTTCATTTTATTCAGAGTAAGTGTTCCCATTATCCAGTGCGTGTGAAAGGCTCCTGGCCGCTGCCTGAGCTGGATAATAAGGGAGTAAGCCAAGAGCAGCCTAATTTATAACTTGTGAAGTGATTCTCTTCAGAGCACTAATGAGCAGTGACCCAAGCACAGGTAAATTATCTGTAGGTTTTTTTTTTTTCCCCCCTTTCCTCTTAAATCTCTGATCATTTCCCTCCCCAGGCAACCTGTCTTTCACCACCATTAGCGTTGCCTCACTTTTTGTCTACATTCCAAAGTTGAGCCACTTTATCCACAATTGATGTGTGCTCCTGTAGGGTGGAGAGCACAACGCTGGTATAAAAGCATTTATAATAGCACGGCTCATTCTTGTGTTGGAGAGGAATAATGGACGTGAGATACAGCTTTAGAGTTAGAAAGCTCTCTAAATTTAGAGTGTGGCTGTGCATTGTAGCTGAACTGATCTCATGTCAAGCTGGTGCTGCAAGGGAAGGTTTTGCTCCCAGCCTTGTGCTCCCACTGATCTTTTTGCGTTGATACAGATCCCATTGCTTCCCTCTCAGCCCAGTTTCCTTCCAGCCTGACTCCCTGACTGAGCTCACTGTGGATCCAGGCTTGGAAGCTGGGGAGGAGATCCCTCTTTTCAGCAGCACCAGGCTCTGAGATCAGCTGAGCAACATCTGAAAGGTACTTCCAGCCATTCTTCTCTCTGCCCGTTGGCAAGTGAGGTGTGGGGCAAAAAGCAGGGTTTTCCTGCTGCTTGGTTATCCCAAGTTACTCCTCCTGGAAGGAGCTGCCTTTGCTGAGAGCCCCCAAAAGAATGCAGAGAATTGTGGGCAGGCCATTTGTGTGGCACGTGCTCTGTGATCTTCTGTGTGCTGCAGCCAACTTGAAAAATAATTAAAACCCCGATGTTTTGCTGTTTTGTGCTGGATGTTGTTGGATACTTAATGGAGCTCGTTGGCAGTAAACACTCCTTCCCTGGGGATCTTTCCAGAGTCATTAAATCTGGTGAGGGATAATCTGGAATAGTCTGCTGTTTGTCTGAAACATTTGCTGGACACGAGAGCTGCAAAAAGGAGCCCTGACAGGCATCCCTGAGCAGCTGCAGGGTGATAACAGAGGTGAAGGGCCAGCAGAGGGGTTACTGAAAATATTGGTTACAGATGATATCTGAGTCTGTAAATAAGAAATACAGATGATGCCGTGGTGGTGAAAAAACCCAACATTTAACATTAGGGACAATGTTGATCCCCAAATGGAAAATTGTAAAAGGCCACAAGCAGTGACTGAGAGTTACAAAGTGGCTTTTACAGAGATGTGCAGATTCCAAACAGTAGTTTGGGTGGAGAAAGAAAAGGGAATTAGTTCAACAGCTGTTGAGCTCCTTCTGAACCATTTCAGAGGGGGCTTTGAGTTGGTGACTGCAGCAGGTTGTACTCGATGTTGGAGATTTTGAGCTTGTTTATACCCAGTGTCAAATTCCAGCCACTGAGTAATGCTTGTTTTGTGTGGTGTTTGCTCCCCCAGGAGAGGGGGAGCACAGGTGGGGGTATTGATCTCTAGAAGGTCATGACAGCAGCTGCAAGGTGGCCTTTGCAAAATGCTTCACCTGCAAAGGGATGTGGGGCAAAAATTCACTGCTTTCTGCTCAATTGGGGCTTTCTTTTGCAAAACACGGTCTTTCAACAAGGATTTAAATGAGATTTCCAGATGTTAATGTGATAGTGGGTTTAATGCTGTAGTTTGAAGGAGCAGCCTTAGCTGAATGTAACCTTGGGCAAAGTTTAAAACAACCAACCAAAAAAAAAAAAAAGCAAAAAGGGAAGTGATAAAGAGCTGGCAGCCATACAAATATGGATTTATGTGGGAAGGACAAAAATGTGCTGGGTCTCTTATCGGAAAGGGTGGAATAACAAGGCCTGGCCCCTGCCCTTTGCCTGGAGCCCCCTGCTAGCTCTGCTCCTCCTGCAGCCTCCAGTGCTGAGCCTCACACCTCTCCTCAGAGTTTGGAGCAGGGCTGCTCACAGGGCAGCAGATCCAGAGCCAGTCCAAACCCTGTAAATGTTGGTGGGAGAAACCCCAGACCAACAGCCAGGAAAGGTCAGTGCAGCTGCCTTGCACTGCAGCGTGTGTTAAAACACAGGAACAGTTCCCAGCTGGAATTGCCCTAATTCCAAGCTTGTCATCAAGATGAAGTGGACTGCAAATACATTTCTGTGGGAATTGCTCCAGTTGCAGAGCACCTTTAATAATGTCTCAATATCTTACCTCACTGTGTGCAGTTTTAATATAACCAGAAGCCAAGGGCAAAAATGGAATTATGAGCCAAAATACTTTGACTTGATCACTAAAAGCTCCACTAAAACATCATTTTAATGCCTGTAGCACCATGGTCCTGAGTGAGCACATTGGAGAAACCACTCTGAGCTGGATGGCAAAGAATCATAGAAACAGAATATCCTGAGTTGGAAGGAATCCAGAAGGATCATGGAGTTCAACCCCTGGCCCTGCACAGACACCCCAACAATCCCACCCTGTGCATCCCTGAGAGCATTGTCCAAACACTCCTGGAGCTCTGGCAGCCTTGGGAATGTCCCCATTCCCTGGGGAGCCTGGGCAGTGCCTGACACCCTCTGGGGTAGAATCTTTTCCTGCTGTCTCTGGATGGGAAGAGCCAGAGCTGCTGGGGCTGGGTGGAGCCTGGAAAGGGTCGCAGGGTGGGTAAATAAATGCAGCAGCAACATCTGCTGCCTCTCCCCCGAGTTTGTCTCCTCCTGGCTGTGCCAGATTGCAACAGCACAGGTAATGCTGGAATTGCACCACCAGCCACCTGCTTCCCTGGTGAGGTTTGGAGCTTCCTGTTCCTTGGGTTAGCACAGAGAAGAGGGTGGCACCTGTGTGGGGCAGTGACAAAGCTGGTGGCCCCTTGTGCTGTGGCACAGATCAGCCTGGTTTTGCAAGCCATACCTTCCAGCTCCTGTGGCTCTGCAAGCCCCCAGGAAAGTCAGCTGAGGCACTGGATTAACCCAGGGAAACCTTTCAGCTCCTGGGCTTGGTCTGAGTGCAGCCAGCAGCCCTGGGCAGTCTCCTGACCTGATGGGCACGTTCCCTGTGGGTTACACTGTAAACACAACTATAAATTACAGATCTATAAAAACATTTTACACCGTTAGTGCAGTCAGGGTCTGCCTTTGGGTGTGAGAGCTCTGCAGGGGGGACATTGTCCCACAGTGTTTCTGCTGCACAGACATCCACAAGAGTCTTTGAAAGGGCTCCACTTACTCTTAGGTGGCCTTTCCAACTGCACCATTAAATGTATTTCCAACTGAAACATATCCTGAATCAGCTGCTTCAGGGTTTTTTTTTTTGGTTTGTTGTGTTTTGTTTTTTTCCTAACAGGAAGGAACTCCAAATATGCTTATTTTCATGGTAAGATCACAGGCACTGGCCACCACTGTGTATTTTGGTGTTCTAGTTCACATGTGTGTTTATGCATTTTCTTCCTGACCTTGAGGATGTTCTCAGCCCCTCTTTTATAGATCCAACAAACTGACCCTTCCCCTCTTAAATACCAAATGTTCCATGTCAATTTAACAAGTAGTGGAGTGGTTTTCTTTTGAGGAAAAGCTCTTTTTTTCCAGGACACAGTGGTACTACTGCCCTGCCAGTGTAGGTGCCCCAAATACTTTGTGCCTCTTTTGTCTCTTTTGGTAATGATTTCACTGCTCCTTTTTATTTCCACCGGTTCTGCCTGCTTTAACTCGGTGTTTTGGGTTAAATTGACACAATTACTGTTTTATCCTGTCGGAGATTGGTGTTTTATGGAATAGGAAGCTTGTTTGGAATGGTAGGAGTAGCTCCAAGGAGGTTCCCAGGTCACTGTGTTTGTCCAGCCTGGAAAAGAGGAGGCAGAGGGGAGACTCATCAGGGGCTGCAGCTTCTTCCTGAGGGGCAGCTCCAATCTCTGCTCCCTCTGAGCAGGGACAGGACCCAGGGAGTGGTTGGATAGCAGGAAAATGTTTTTCCCCCAGAGAGTGTTTGGGCACTGAACAGCTCCCCAGGGAATGGTGACATTCCCAAGGCTGCCAGAACTCCAGGAGTGTTTGGACAGTGCTCCCAGGGATACCCAGGGTGGGATTGTTGGGGTGTCTGTGCAGGGCCAGGAGTTGGATCAATGATCCTGGTGAATCCCTTCCAACTCAAGATATTCCATGATTTTAAGCCCAGGAAAGGCTTTGAAGGTGAAAACCAAAAGAAGAGCAGTTGAATTGGTTTGGGTTTTGTTTTTCTTTTACAACTCACCAAGGGTTGGTGTTGCTTTAAAGCTCATTTGTCGTGCCCATGTTCATCTCAAAGTCTGGTTTTCCTGCAGAGTCAAGGCTTCTGCTGGGGCAGAATGAGAGGGATCAGCTCCATCCTGGCTGTGCTGGACTGGGAAGGTTAATTTGTGTTTTTAATGGGGTATCTGTGGGGCACTTCCTAAGTACAAAGAGCAGCTTCAACCTTAAGTTGAAAGTGCCTGAGATATCCATTCCCCTCTCTGCAAAATATGGATAAATACTTCTCAGTCTGCCAAAAGGGGCTGTGTGGGTTTAATTAACATTTGCAAAGTGCTTGTGGATAACATCTTTCATCTGAGACTCCGAAGCGAAATATTCTCGGCATCCTCGCTCAGCATCGCAATTATTCCTCCAGCTGTCGTGAGCTGTGCCAACAAAAACTACTCTGCTGTCATCAAGGGATTGTTGATGCCTTGTGACTTGTTTTGATTCTGATACTCTCTTCCCCCTACTCCTTCTCCCCATAGAATTGCTGTGTAAAATAAGAGTGTATTCTCCAGATTTGGGGGAGAGAATAAACCTGTTCCTTTCCTCCGCAGATTTATTTGTGTCTCGTGTTATGGTCTTGTTTGGGCCCCTTTTTTTGGTCTGTGCCCTTGGAATAGAAGAAAGTATCTTTTTTTTTGTTTGCTTTTTCTCTTTCTCTTCTTAAAATACTTCTGTTCTTGGTTTTTTTGTATCTCTTTTTAAAAAGATAATTTATTAATTTATTAAATGCCAATTGCTCCAGAGAGGCCTGCTGGCCCATGCACTGTCATTTCAAGGTGGATGTGAAATATCAGATGAATTCCTTCATCCCCTGGATTTGGGTTCCCCTGAGTTCCCACTCACAGCATTTGGGGAGTTGAAACTTCCAGCTTTGTTCTCCCAAATGCTGTTTTTTATTGCCAACAGTGTTTTGTGAAAGCCTCTTAAAAATCAATATTTCTGAAATCTACTTTTAAAGGAGGTCTTGTATGTATGTAGTCTCCAAGGCCATAATATCACCCCTAACAATTTATAGATTAAATAGTTACAGGTCTTAGCCAGGTTGAAGTTCAACCTTTCTGCAAAAATCCAGCAGCACATCTGAGCCCCCCAAGTCTATCACTCAGGAAACTGTGGCCATTACTCTTATTTCTGTGAGGATTCATTAATCTTGACCTAAAAAGCATAAGATATTTAAATTTTTATATATATATATATACTTGAAGAAAGCACAAACTATCATTTGAAATCTTGGAACCTCTAAGCTGATAATTATCTGTGGGAATGAAGACTACAAAGAAATTACTTCAAGAGCAGCTGTGTACGGCCTCTTTCATCAACCTGTGTGTTAAAGCTGCCTCTGTTTGCTTTAGCACTTAAACCCTTGCTCCTGTTTGCCCTTCACATGGAATAATGCTGTGGGAGAAGGAGCTGGGCTCTGTCCCACTGTGTGCTGCTCCTTTGGGAAGGGAGCTGCTTCTTAGTGACATTCTGTTGTTATTGGCAGGGCTTTTAGAGGCAGAAAAATGAAATGCAGCACGAGAACTCCTCTTCCCCTCTTGAAATTCCAGGTCGTAAATCGCAGCATGCACAGCAAAATGTGGTTATTCTCTGCCTGGTGCTTTTGGCTTGAGGGGTTTGATGCTCCAAATTGAAATTAATAGCCCTGCTTCCCACTGAGGGTGGGGGGAGTTGTGACTTCCTGAGGATTTGTGTCCCTGTCTGTCAGTGGGAACTCCATTATGGGAGAAGGGATGTCTGACTCCCACATCAAATGCAGCAAGTTTCATCTTCGCAGAGGAGAGGTCTGAATTCTGCCAAGTGTGTCAGTGATGGTTTTAAAAAGAATAAATCTGACCACGGTCAGATCACTGAATAGTGAACAGATCACAGAATAGATCTGACCACTTCCCTCCTTACCAGAGACTGGGATGTGGTGAGTGCAGCAGGAGCTGGGATGAGATCCACCACTGCCTCCCTGTGCTTTGGGCTCGAGGGGGAATGGAAGATCTTTGAGTGAGGGATGACTTAACCAACAGCTTTGGTCAAAAACCGAGATGAGCCCATCTGAGCTCCTTGATAATCATTTGTTCTTTATGCAGCTGCTGAGATCACAGCACCTTTCCTGCTGTGTCCTTGGGGAATGGTGTCCCAGAGGGGCACTCCCAGTGCTGCTCTCAGCTGGGGGAGGTTTCCTAGTTACCTTTCTGGCTAAAGAGCTCTGGAGAATGTTAGGAAATGTTGCCTGGTGTTTGGAAATCAGTTTTGCTTCCCTTTCTGTTTTGGAAGGGTTGGGTTTTCCCTTCCTCCTTGCCCTGTGATGCCTCTGGCAGTGCAGGCATCTCCTGAGACAACTTTTCATGCCCAGCAACCCTGGGTGGGGGAATCAGAGAAACCTGGAGCGGTTTGGGTTGGAAGGGAACCTTAAATCCCATCCAGCCCCACCCCTGCCATGGGCAGGGACACCTTCCACCATCCCAAGTTGCTCCACGCCCCGTCCAACCTGGCCTTGGACACTCCCAGGAATCTCTGAAGACAAGTGGCTGTGAGAAGAGACCTGGAAGAGGAAAAGATGCAAATGTAGCAACTGTGTGAGCAGAGCTTGTTTGTGTAACCTGAGCTGTGGTTTTGTGCAGCTCTGTGCTGTAATGACCCTCACAGCTTCAGATGAGTGGGATGAGCATCCAGGGAAGTTGTTGAGCCCTGCCCCTGAACCAGGAACTGCTTCTCCGGTGTGTGTCATCCTGTGCTTTTATTGCTGAAAAATGAGGCTTCTACTCCTGCTCTTAAAGGATTTTCTGATGTTCCAGTAGTGCCTCATCACCTGAAGGAAGCTCAAAATCACATCTGTGAAATTGTAATGCTGTCATTCGAAGCACAGCCTTGTGTATCATTGGCAGATATTTCCTCTCTCTCCACATACCAGGAGCCATCAGTTCATGTTCCTTTTTTAGCTGCTCTTCACTCTGGGGCTCTTCTGGTCCTGGGGCACAGGTGATCAACAAGCGAGTTTGTCATTATTTGTTTCCTTACATATTCCTTAATTACTGCACTTGGGAGGAGGGATTTTTCCTGCCTCTCCCTCCTCTTCAGCTTGTCTCAAGTAAGCCTTTGCTGGAGCTGGATTTAACTGGTGAGCTGTGTCTCAGGAACTTCAGCTGGTGTTTAACCATCCCTCACTTTAAAAATTGGGTGGAAATCCATTCCTAGTGTCAGACCTCTTCACTGTCTGCCTGCCCCAGTGGCCTTTTCCCTTTTTTCTTTGAGCAAACTGGCATTTCTGAAGCCAGGTGAGTTATTCCCCCCCACCTGTGGGCCGTGTTTTCCCTCAACTGCTATGATTGATTCCATTCACTCCCTTTAAGCAGTCCTTTTCACTTAGCAGAGTCAACACAGCAAAACGAACTTGGAAAAAAGATTTGTTATTCCTTAATATTTTCAAACTCCCTAGCCTCTCATTTTTGCTTTATTTTAACAGAAACCTCCTCTGGAAATCTTTTGTTAGAGGGTTTTATCTCGATGTTTGACTGCTGGCTCCAGGCTCCAGCACTCAACACACGTTTAATGACTTTAAGCATCATGTAATGCTTCTCATTCCCAGGATCTGGAAGCCCCAGACAGCTGTACATTCACAGCTCTGGAAATTCAGCCATCTGGGAGGTGGAAAAATGATTATTGACAGGAAGAGCAGCGTCACACTTTGGCCTGGGAGCAGAGAGCTGAGGACACTGGGAGCTTCGTGGCTCATCTGCATGTGCATACACAGGCAAATTTATCAGAATTCAGCTTCTCAGGTTCAGTTGTTTGAAGTTTATGAAATTTAGTTCTTGCTCTGAACGAAATTTGCCTGAAGGTTTGTCTTAATTTACTTCCAGAGTTAAAATGAAGGTAATTGGAAAGAAGGTCACTTCTGCAGATAGAGGTTTCGTATGGTTGGACTAATTGACTTGGATTAATACCCTTTTAGTTAAAATAGAATCATTTTCACTAAGTAAAGTCAGAGCTGGGGTAGGACCCAGGAATTCTTGTTGTTGTCAAAGGGATTCTGGTTTACTTTGATTTATCCCCATTTCTGTAGTGGCTGGGCCTCAAGTGTTTGTGCCACTGACTGTGGGCTCGTGTGTGTTGTGCCCAGCAAATCCAGCCCATCACCAAGGAAAATCTGCCTTCTCTGTGAAATAAAATGCCCTGAGTTTGGCAGAGCAGTTTTAATTTGAAATTTATTTTCAAGCAAGCAGTGTTTTTTCCAGCGCAGTAAAGTAGTAAAGAAGAAAAGCTCCCTGGATGCTTGTAGGAAATTTCAGTTTTTGTTTTTAATTTTATTCTTCCTGAAATCTATAATAAAAACAACATTTCTGTGAGATGTAAAGGTTTTAAAGATGGTACAAATGAAAGCTTAGGCAGCTTATGGATCTGTCTTCTGATGGAAAATGCTTCTTCCTTGTGGATGTAGTAAAGGCTGAAAAATCTTGCTTACAATTTGATTCTCAGATTTCAATGCAAGTCTGCTTTAAACCTCTTCAATCTACACACATAATTCATCCTTCCTGCCAAAAGCTCTGGTGCTGATTTTCCTTGTAAAATCTATGAACAGAGATAAAGAAGAGAAACAAGTGCTGAGATCTTTGAGCGAAGGGGAGAGCTGCTGCTCTTGCAGGTACTTGGGAGAAATGAAATTTAAGGCAATTTCCTCATCTCAACCTGCTGTTCTTTTTGTAGGTATTGACTTTTAAATCTTGTTCCTTCTCCAGTTCCTGCAAGGAGAGGAATGTTTGCACTGAGCTGAACTCGAGCAGATGGTGTTGGAAAAGTGTGAGCAGGAGAGAGGGACCTGCCACTGCTCTCAAGCACAGATTAAATACAATTTCTCTCTGTAAAAGCCCCTCTTAACATTAGACCTTGTCTATTTTACCTTGAGCATCATCCTTTCCACTTGAATTACAGCACTGCAGTTTAATTGTAATAAATTACCAAGTTTAAATGTGGTGACTGTTTCGAAAGCTCGGATCTTACCTGCCTGATACGTGGAGATGGAGAGCTCTGATTGGCATCAGGAATTACTGTCTTGGCATTGAATTCAGCACAGTGGATAATCATAAAATCCCAGACTGGTTTGTGGTGGAAAGGACCTTAAAGCCCATCCCATCCCACCCCCTGTCATGGGCAGGGACACCTCCCACTATCCCAAGGTGCTCCAAGCCCTGTCCAGCCTGGCCTTGGACACTTCCAGGGATCCAGGGGCAGCCACAGCTTCTCTGGGCAACCTCACAGGCAGGAATTCCCAATATCCCATCAAAATCTACCCTCTTTCAGCCCAAAGCCTTTCCCCCTTGTGCTGTCACTCTACACCCTTGTAGAAAGTCCTTTTCCAGCTCTGCTGGAAGGCCCCTTTGGTTATCTGTACTGATAAGGGATGGACATTGTGCTGGTTCTTAAAACTTCCTCAGTCTTGTGTTGGTTTCACAGTGGTTTGGGGAAGAAGAGAAGCACTGGTTTCATTTATTTATTTTATTTCTTTAAGCCAGGAGGTTTTTTTGGCCTCACTAGAAGCCCAAAGCTACTTCCCTGGGAGCTGAGCTGTCTCAAGGTGATGCTGGAATATGTAGTGCAGAGAGAGCTTGAAATGTCTCCAGAACTGCTCAAAGAAAGAGATTTCTCAGATCTTTTGTAGCACAAAGTGTTTTAGTCACTGATGGTGGCCTTTGGCAGGACCTTTGCAGTGAGGGCTCGCTCTTCTTGTGGTGAGCTCAGAGTGTGAAAGGTCTGATGCCATGGAGAGCAATCACCACCCTTGGGGGAGGATGTGAAACAGCTTCATCTCCTCTCTTTTGAGGGTTTGGTGCCTTCCTGTTCAGAGTTCCATGAGCCCGGGGCATTGGAGTATTTTCCCCAAAGAAACATTGACCTGCTCATTGTCTCCTCCACATCCACTCCCAGGTGCTTCCCTGGGGTCTGTCAGGGAGCAGCTCTGGCTCTGGGATGGCACTGGTGACCACTGTCAGTCAGGCTGTGGCATTCCTGCCCTGTCCCTGGCCTCAGCCCACCTGGCACAGCCTGCACACGATCCCACTGCTAAACTTCCAGCTCCAAAATCAAGACAGCTTGGTCCCAGCTCCCTTTTAGGCCATTTCCTGATCCTTGTGCTGGACTCTTTGGCTCCACTCTGCCTTGGTTTAACTCCCCTGGGTTTAGTCCTTGTCTCTGTCATTTAACCTCTTGTTTTTCTTCCCTGGGTGGGAACTGAGCCCTTCCAGGTGAGGGACACTTTTCCAGGATGGTGCCTATGGACCACATTCTTGGGGCCATCTCTGTTCACACTAATATTGGCATTAAATTTGCTGATAATAATTGGTCTTCCCATGGCAGGATTGTCCTTTTTTCAATTTTTCTTGTTTGACTTGACTATGAAAGTGTTGCTTTGCCTGCCTCTGTCAGAGACTTTCTCTGTAGTCCTGTCTGGAGCCTCAAAACTCTTTATTTTGTCACAGGACCTTTCCCTGATCTTTGTCCTAACATTGGTGTCATTGTGCCAAATTCCCTCCTCTGCCAGTGTGCTCAGGCCTTAATATGAAATGAAACCAGAGGAAATCCAAACTATTTCAGCAAAAGGTTTTAACTGCAAGTTCTGGTCATGAGGTGGCTCGGGGTGTCTGGGGAAGCAGTGCTGATGGAAATCTGCACCATCCCAGGGACTTGGTTCCCTCAGCACAAGATGCTAAAATCAGCACCAAAAGAGAGATAATTGGCTGTATATTTCTCAATTTATGTGGTTTTAATTCCTTAAATAATTTTAAAAATGCAATCCTGCATGGTTTAGGGTTTATGGGGAGAGAGAACGAGGCTGCTCTCTTTTGGTGAGCAAGGAAGTTCAAAAGCAATAGGTTGCCTTAGGTGATACCTCACTAAGTGTATTTCTTCATCCCATGGCTACAACTTTAGACTTTACAAAAACTGATTTGTTTGTTTTGTGGGGTTTTTTTGGGTTTTTTTAGGAGAAATCCAAGACAAATATTGAAATCTCTTAGGTATTCATATTTGAGGCATGTCAAACATCTCACGTTGGCAGTTGAGGCAAATACATGAAAGTGTAATAAAAGAGATATTTTGCTCCTGTCTGCCATCACTATGAAATTCCCATTTCAGTTTCCTTTTCTGGAAAAAAAAAGTTTCCTTTTTATGAATCCAGCTCTGTAAGACATGCTGAGCTTTCAAGTTCATGTGCACCTTTCCTGGGTGGGATGTCTCGTTCTAAGGCTGTGGGACTCCGTGGGCTGTGGCAGTGGAAGCAAGGAACTGTTTTTATTCTCTTCAGTGCTTCTTCACGGTTTCTGCAGGCTGGAAGTGCCTCCTTCTAGAAGCTACATGAAACCAGAAGGAGATCTGAGATTCTCAGTGTTGTGGTTCTTCTCTGCACAGCTGGTGCTTCTCCGAGATGTCTCAGATAGGGAAGTGAAACCCTCAGCTTTTATCTGTGCAGCACTGTGTGTTGATTGCTTGAAGTATTGCAAACTCTCAAGTAGTTAAGTGAAATTTCCTGGAAATTATCATTATTTAGGTCAGCTAAGTGCCTTTGAGTTGCCTTTTGTGTGTATCTGTTTCTCGTTGCAGCCATACTTCAGAAAAAAATGCGGCAGAAAAAACGGAGCAAACTTCTTTGTTTGTGGCAGAATCATGGAATGGTTTGGGTGGGAAGGGACCTGAAAGATCTCATTCCATCCCCTGCCATCTCAGGGTGCTCCAAGCCCCATCCAGCCTGGCCTTGGACACTCCCAGGGATCCAGGGACAGCCACAGCTTCTCTGGGAATTCTATTCCAGGGCCTCCCCACCCTCACAGGGAAGAATTCCCTCCCAATATCCCATCTCTCCCTGCCCTCTGGCAGTGGAAGCCATTCCCTGTGTCCTGTCCCTCCATCCCTTGTCCCCAGTCCCTCTCCAGCTCTCTTGGAACCCCTTTAGGCTCTGGAAGGGGCTCTGAGCTCTCCCTGGATCCCTCTCTTCTCCGGGGGAACTCCCCCAGCTGATCCAGTTCCCACCATCCACACAGTCACCTCCGCTCTGTCAAATTTCCCAGTAATGTTTTTCAGTGCAAGGGAAATGGCCTCAAGTTGCACCAGGGGATGTTTAGGTTAAATACTGGGGAGAAAACATTTAATGGAAAGTTTGTCAAGCATTGGAACAGCTGCCCAGGGCAGTGCTGGAGTCACTAAAAACGTGTGGATGTGGCACTTGAGGACATGGTTTAGTGGTGACCGTAGCGCTGCTGGTTGATGGTTGGACTTGATGATCTTGGAAAACTTTTCCAGCCTTAACAATTCTGGGATTGTGTGAAATCCAGCAGAGTCTTTGCAGAAGTGTCTGCTGTGTGAAGTGTGCAGCACAAAATTGAAGCAGACAGGGAGCTCCCCCCGTGTCGTCGGAAATGGAGCGTTTTAATTGCAGGCAGCGGGGCGCGGCGTTAATGGCAGGCAGCCGCCTGGCCCTGCCCGGCTTGGTGGCACCTCGGAGCAGTTCGTGCCAGGCATCATCAGGGTGTCAGATCCTCAGGAGATGGGGGGATGGAAGCTCTGGCAGCTCCAGTGTTTATTCCATGAGCGCTGTCTGTAGGGTTTGTTCCCCATCGCGGCTCGGCCTTTGGAGCTGGGGTGAGGCACGGCCAGAGGCCAGGGTTCAGAAGAATCCAGGGCTGAGTGGAGCTCTCAGGGCTCCAGTTGTGCCTTCCTGGCTTGGAGTGACCCCCACAAGCCACCAAGGCCGTGTCTCCCCTACTTGGAGTGATCTCTAAGAGCCACCAAGGCTCAGAGTGACCCCACAAGCCACCAGGGCCTGGGTCGGAGTCACCGCCACAAGCCACCAAGGCCATGTCCCCCAACTTGGAGTCTCCATGAGTCACCCACGGCTATGTCTCCCTGGCTCAGTGATCCCCTCCAGCCACCAGGCCATGTCTCCCTGGCTCAG
>VZRX01015992.1:0-35546 GCA_013398075.1 Notiomystis cincta | reverse complement strand
CCCCATTGGCGACCAAGGCCATGTCTCCCTGGCTTGGAGTGATCCCCACCAGCCACCAAGGCCATGTCTACGTAACTTGGAGTGATCCCCATAAGCCACCAAGGCCTGGCTCAGAGTGATCCCCTGCAGCCACCAGGGTCGTGTCTCTCTGACTCAGAGTGACCCCCCCTGAGCCACCAGGGCTGTGTCTCCCCAGCTTGGAGTGACCCCCACGAGCCACCAAGGCCTGGCTCAGAGTGATCTCCATGAGCCACCAAGGCCATGTCTCCCTGACTTGGAGTGATCCCCACGAGCCACCAAGGCTCAGAGTGACCCCACAAGTCACCAAGGCCCGGCTCAGAGTGATCCCCACGAGCCACCAAGGCCGTGTCTCCCTGACTCGGAGTGATCCCCACGAGCCACCAAGGCCGTGCCTCACTGCTGAGTTGCAGATCCACGGAGGATCGAGGGACCAGGACTGCTGTGTGTGAAGCCTGAACACATGGCTCATTTGCATGGTGGGTTCACATGTTTGCAGAGTCTGTTTCGGGCTATGAAGTGCTCGGCTTCGCTTCTGACGAGCAGGTGTTTGGCAAGGAAAGAGCCATCACACCATCAGCTGGGAGAGAGGAGGAATCTGCTACCGGAGTGTTGATTCAGAAGTCGTGGCTGCTGTTCAGGAAACTTTTATTGGAAGAGTTTTCTGAAGTTCTCTCCTTTAAAATGAAACAAGAGATCTGCTGGGCTCCCTCTCTTATGCTTGTAAGTCCCTTGTTCCCTGGGAGCAGAGCCCGACTCCCCCTGGCTGCCCCCTCCTGTCAGGGACTTGTGCAGAGCCACAAGGTCCCCCTGAGCCTCCTTTTCTCCAGGCTGAGCCCCTTTCCCAGCTCCCTCAGCCTCTCCTGGGGCTCCAGCCCCTTCCCAGCTCCATTCCCTGCCCTGGACACCTCCAGCCCCTCAATGTCCTTGAGGGTCCCAGAGCTCTCCCCATGTCTGGAAGTTCCCCAGCAGTGCCAGCACAGAGAGATCATCACTGCCCTGGTCCTGCTGGCTGCACTATTAATTAATTTAATTAGTCCATGTCACCTTGTCTCTGTGTTACTATGGAGTTATCATTTACCTTTTTGCTGTTTGCAAAGTTTCCTTTAGGACCAAACTTCTGAACACGACTCAAAATAAAGCCACAACTCCAGATTCGGTTCAGACCTCACCAGGTGCCACGAAGGGAGTGTGGGGCTCTGCAGGGATTTTGTTTCATCCTGGTGTCCTGCTGGTATCTGGTTCATTCCCGAGTCGCCAAATGGATGAGCTCAGGCTCTTTTGCTCTCAGTAACAATGTTGTTTTCCTGACTCCATGCCTGGATCCCTGAGGTGAAGGCTCTGGCTGGAGCAGCAGGCTGGAGCTGTGGGATGCTGCTCCCTGCACGGGCTCTTTCTCCTCAGCATTCCCACGTCCTTGTCTGTGGGTTTGTGTTCGCATTGGCGAGCGGGAAGGATCGTTTCTCGAAACTCTCCTGCAGCTTTGCTTTCATCCTGAAAAAATGAAGCCTGTCTGCCCTTTCCTCCTGGAATATTACAGAAGGGTTTGAGCTTTAGGGAGATTATTGGACAGAAGCTGCTGTTGGAAGGCAGAGGTGCAAATGGGATTTCCTAAACACAGCCTTGCTCCAGCTCTGCCCTTGTGTAACACAGTGGCAAAAATAGCAGTTATTTCTGGGAAAACTGGAGCGATCTTGGAAGGTCCCACCTGTTCTGTGTTCCTTGCAGTGCATCTTCCAGGGAGATTTCGGTGCCGTGGGAGCTGGGCACAGCAGCAGCCAAAGAGCTGGGGCTGTTGCCTGTTTCTGTGGCCCCTTTGTAGGGATAAGTAGGTCAGTGGCACCAGTGCTGCTCGTGGCACTTCCCCCTGAAAGCAGAGCAGGGCTCTGGGGCTGTTTCCTGGCCTCCTGCTTTGTTCAGGGTTACGTGTTTGGCCTTCAAACGGGCACAGGGTGACTTCAGCCTGCTGCTGTGGCACTGCCTTTCTTCCAAGGCTCTGAGCCAAGATCCCTGTCCTGCTGGTGGCTCTGGGTATGGAAAAGGTGATGGGAGAAGATGCTGGCAAGGGGTTTCCATTTCTACCACAACTTTTTATTCCAGATTACCCCACGTTGCTTCTTTGGTGTTGAAGCCCCTGTGAGGGGTTAATACATTGTCTCAACAGTTCAGAGTTGATGTGGAGTGAGAGTTTTGGACTGCCAGGTGTATTGGTAATTAGTTTGGGCCTTGCTTTTGAACATTTTACAAAGAGCTAACCCTGCTCTGGAAAACCAGCAGAAGGCCCTGGGTACTGGAATATGTTCACTTCCAAAAAAACCCCAATCTTCAGAGCTACATGACTGAAGGGTCAGCAATAAGCACCCTTTCCTCCTTCCTTTCATTCTTTTATTGTGTTTAACTTGTTGGGGTTCAGTGCCCTTTTTAAAAATCTTTTTTCAAGTTTGAGTTCTTGTATGTTGCTGGCATTTCTTGCTCCCATGCTCAGATTTTATTTCAGAGTCAGAGCTATGAAGCAGTTGAAGTCAGACCAGCACAAGATGATTAATTTTTCCTGTCTCCCAAGATCATCTTTTGAGACTATCAAGACATATGTTCTCAAATAGATTCCCTGGTAGCGTGGGGGTTATGGGAATGGCTCAGCAAGGCTGTGCCCTTTCCCTCCTGAAAAACTGGGATGTTGGAAGAGGCCAATCAATCAATTTTGTGTGGTAGTTACGTCTTTCGGTCGCCTTACAAACAAATTTGTAAGATGCTTTACATCCTGCTGAACAGGAAGGAGCTTTTGATTCTATTTCTCCTCTTGGTTGCTATTTGTGACCCATGAGCTCCCTGGTGAATTCCCAAGGAATGCTGCGAGCCGGGGAGCTGGAGCAGACCAGGCGAATTCCCTGAGGTCTGAGGCACAGCTGGGAATCAAACCCGTCACCCGACACCCGGCCCTTGCCTTAACTACTGTACAAGAATTTCCTCCTACTGTGCCTCTAATAGAAACTGCGGGGCCAAATTAAGTGGGCAGATTGTAATCACTGCTGCTGAGTTATCCCAGCTGTGGAATTACTGCTTTTCCCTACTAATTTGGAAAGTTTGCTGCCTCTTCCCACCCCCCCCAGTGCTCCACCTTGCCACATTCCAGGCTCTGCCTTGTGGGAAAAAGAGCCTGAATGACCATAAAGAGCCCAGATGTTGTGGCTGGGGGCAGGAAGCACAAGTCAGCTCTCCCTGATTTGTGAAGCTAAAAATAGTCAGAGCATTAATACGAATCTCTGCCTTCAGCTCGCTGGGCAGCCCGGCCTCTCCCGAGGCATCTTCCTTGTGGGAGCACAGGGAGCAGGCAGGCAGGCAGCTCGTTAGATTAATTCCTCCGTGCTTTGCTTCTTTGTTTTTATTTGCATTACAGGAGTGCCTGTGTGTAGCTCAGACCCCCAGCTAGGCGTGACAAGAGCATTGCAAGAGACTGGCAGAGCCTAAAGGTGCTCTGGATGAATTTCAGGGTAAGGAAATGTAGCGAGTGACAGGGAGGGGACAGAACCTGCGGCCACGTGGCACCGACAGCGATAAACCTGGGGTGAGTTGTTTATTTTCTGTTGCCAGCACAATGAGTGTCCTCAGCTCATCCCCAGCCCAGTCACAGGCTCCTCACTGGAAGCTGTGGGATGGCTGGTGCTTGGTGGAGAATTGGGGAAACCAGGCACTGGCCCCTTCCTAAACCAGCACAGGAGCGTGGTCTGTCGAGGGTGGTTGTTTGGGATGGTCTGTCTGGATGGTGAATGTGCTGGACAACCTTCCAGAGTCGCTTTAAATCCCCTTTTCAGGGATTTTGTGTCAGGGGCAGCAAGTGGGAGAGCACATTTGGGCATCTGGGGAGTGTCTGGACAGCGTTTTCCAGCCTTATGGGTGGGGTGGGGAGGGTGGGAACAACGTGATCAAAGTGGCTTTTGTTCCCTGCAGCATAGATTATAGTAATGTTGCTATGGCCACAAATCTCCCTCAAATTGCTGCAGACAATTCATGAATTTCCTTTTTTATTACATCCTAACACTGAAAACCAGCGAGGCTGCCAGAAACCTCTCCCGGGGAAATCTGTAACCGCTGGAGATGTCAGGAGCTGCAGGAGGGGTTGCAATACAGGTAGTGTGAGTATTGCTGTGCTGGGGGGATGCTGTAAAGGGAATCTCTTGTTGCTGGAACTTTGGGATGCTTTTGAGATGAAGTAATTAAATTAACCCAAAATATCTAGCTGCTCACTTCGACCCCATGACTCCTTATTAATTAGCTATTCCCATCTCCAGGGTAATTGGAGTATCAGGATACCTGAGTCACAGGCAGTGGAGCCCTGAAAGCTTTATCCTGTGTTGCTTCCAGAGGTGCTTTCCCAAGGAAGCTGTGTGGTCAGGAGAGCCCCACCTGGCACAGCAGTGAGGTCCTGACTTGGGATGGGAGATCCCTGGCTGGGAGATCCCTGGCAGTGCTTCCTGCTGCTGCAGCACACCAGAAGCTGGATGGTTTTCCTCCTGTTTGTACTTTTGCTCTTTCACAAAGGAGCTTCAGCAGCATTTGGGTGCCCTGAGCTCTGGGAGTGAGGGATTTGTGATTGGTTTCTTTAAGGTTTAAGGCAAGCTGTACATCTTGCATGAAATCACTCATCAAAAACTCTTGTCTTTGTGGGCAGAGAGGGAGGGAGAGGGGAGGAAGTCAGTTTTGGCTGCAGCACAGCTTTCTCACCCCACAACCCCCCTGTGAACTGGTCTGTGGGGCTTGGGGAACGGGGCTGTGAACAAGACTCCTAAACACCACTTGGTCACTGCCTTCTGTGCCCCTGGGCAAGTAATTTAGCTCTTTCTTGCCTTAATTGGCCTAATTGGTGCTCCTGGTTGTACACCAAGGCAGTAACCAAGAGCCCTCAGGAAGTTCAGCCTGATTCCTTGTTAGTGTATAGCCAAATAAACATCAAAACTCCTCTTTGCTGTGTTTGATGTGACAGCTTGGAGGTGATGACTGAGCTTAGAATCACAGATGGGTTTGGGTTGGAAGGATTTAAAACTCATCCCATTCCACCCCTGCCGTTGGCAGGGACACCTCCCACTATCCCAGGGTGCTCCAACCTGGCCTTGGGCACTTCCAGGGATGGGGCAGCCACAGCTTAACCCAAAGTGTAGCTGTGGCCATTCCAGCACTCAGATTGTACTGGGGAGACCTTATTTGGAAATCAAAGCTCATTTATTTTGATCAATTTGTTAATGTGATGCTCATTGAAACCCATCCTTGGTCCTTATCCTCTTCTGGATCATGGGGTGGAGTTTTTGGTTCCATGTGGCAGAGCACAATCAGTGCATTAAACTCTGTACATTTCACAAGCTTGGACTCATATTTTGTGTGTCTACAGTCTGTATTATTTGAGGAACCATGAGATTTATGGTTATTAAATGTGATAGAGCTTTTCTGCCCAAGAGAAGAAATCACAGAAACACAGGATTTGGGTTTTCAGGGACCCTAAACTTGTAGTTCCAACCCCCTCCCATGGGCAGGTTGTGCCCTTCAAGTGTCTGGGTAAAGCCCAGTTTTGGATCTTTCATGTTTATGGTTTGTGCTTCTTGGGCTGCCTGGTTTTTGTGGGTGTTGTGGATCTCTTGTGTAGTGCTCCAGCAAGGATCAGCATTTTGGGGTGACTCTACACAAAGTTTAGGAGGAAATCCTAATGCATTTACTGGAGCCTCCTGGAGCACTTCTGTGATGAGACAGAGAAGGACAAATGTGTAGGAACTGGCTGAGAATGGAAAGAGGATTGTGGTGGAGTTGGAGGCAAAGGAGGGAAGTGTCCTGGATAAGGAATGGGGGATGAGGAAGCAGGATCACTGTAGGCAGAGGCCACACACCCTGATTTCATTCTCTTTTTTCTCCTATGCTTTTTTACTTCCTTTGTGTGCCATTTGCACTCACCATACCCACACTTTCAGTTAATTTCTAAGAAGAGAAAAAACCCATTTCAAACCATTTTGGTGGCTTCAGAAGCAGGAAATCCACGTTACTGTGGTGTGGCTTTATCAGGCTGTTCTCACACTGGTGTCCTGAGCTTTGCCACCCTCAAGTCCCCTTCCCATGGCTCAGGGAGCTCAGACTGGGCTGCTGGGGCTCTCTGAGCTCCATTTCTGGCTGGAGGAATCCAGGCTATCCCAAATGGACAGGCTTGGACAGCTCCAGCACCCACTGTCCTGCTCAGTGCAGTTCTGCTGTCCCACATCCACGGTGAATTCTCATGTTCACCCCAGGACTCATTAATGGTTTTGTAACTGATTGAGCAAAGAAATTTATGTTCAGGGGAAGTCATAAATAAGCTCTTTCCCCAGCACTTAGTGTGCTAAATGTTGGTGTGGTGCTTTTCTTCCTCCAGAACTGGAGTGCTTGGCACAAGAAGGATGTGGATGTGTTAGAGTGGGTTCAGAGGAGGCCATGGAGCTGCTCCAGGGGCTGGTGCCCCTCTGCTCTGGAGCCAGGCTGGGAGAGCTGGGGGTGTTCACCTGGAGAAGAGAAGGCTCCAGGGAGAGCTCAGAGCCTGAAGGGGCTCCAGGAGAGCTGGAAAGGGACTGGGGACAAGGGATGGAGGAACAGGACACAGGGAATGGCTTCCCAGTGCCAGAGGGCAGGGAGAGATGGGATATTGGGAAGGAATTCTTCCCTGTGAGGGTGGGGAGGCCCTGGCACTGGGTGCCCAGAGAAGCTGTGGCTGCCTCTGGATCCCTGGAAGTGTCCAAGGCCAGGCTGGATGGGGCTTGGATCACCCTGGGACTGTGGGAGGTGGCCCTGCCCATGGCAGGGAATTGATTTTGTAAGAGTCTTTGACAAGATGATCTTTCAGGTCCTTTCAGCCCAGACCGTTCTGGATGATTTGAAGTGTCACCAATGTGTGTCAAGCGTGGGTCCTTTGTAGCCTCTGTGGCCACATTTTGCAGAGGACACAGCATGGAGCAAACAGCACCCATGGCTCCAGGTACATTCCCTGTGAGACAGATGGATCTGTTCCTCTGGTGCAGGGGATTCTGTATCATGTGGAATGTGCTGCTTCTCACCCAGAACTTGCTGCCTTTTCCTTCCCTTGTTTTCCTCTCAATTCTCTGCTGCCGAGCTTGGGGTGGGCTCAGGAGCTTTGTCATAAAAAGCTCCCAGCTCTAATCCCTCTGTGTGCCATCAAAATACAGGTTAAAAAACACCCCAGGTCCTCCTCGGTGTGTAGAGGCAGAGGAGGACTGGGAGGTGGATTTTTGGAGGAAGGACTGTGTGGAAATCTTTCCCAGTTCCCTTCCTGTAATCAGTGTTTAACATTCTTGTTCTGTGCTTCAGCCCCTCACCTTTAACTGGAGTGCTGTGAGATTGCTGATCTGAAAGAGACAGAGGTTCATTATGTTAATTGGCTCTGAAATTACTGCATCAAATATCAGTAATTGGTATTATTATTCTGCTCTTGTTGTGTCCTAGGGTTTTTCAGGGAGCAGAAATTAACATGGAAACCCGTGCTTTGTGCTGCGCTTGCCGGCAGAACCTCACGTGAGCTCGGGCTTTCGAGAGGCTCTTCAGTGATTCTGGCAGCAAAGAGCGGGGCTGGTGACACAGAGAGGGGAAAGATCCCTGCTCAGAGATGTCTGTGTTTAATCCCAGCTCCAGGGAGAGCTCCCTGCTCCGACTGAGGGGAGCCAGAGCTGTGAATGCAGCACAGACACGGCCACTTGGCAGATGAGCTATGGATGTGCGGTTGGAAAATTGATTTTAGGAGGGAGCAAGCGTGCAACAAGCTGGTGTTGCCACTCCTGACTGAGCTGCCTAAAATTGTTTGGGGAAGGGATAACTCCTTCTGGCATGGTGTGTCTGGCTGCTGCTGACAGCACTATTTCTGCCCAGTTATGAGATCGTTTTTCAATCAAAACTCTGCCCTCCCAGCTCTCCAGTTTGTCCAGAATGGTTTTGTCCCTCATGAGGCAGAGTGGAGCTTCCCTGATGGCACTGGCAGTGTCGTGAGCTGGGGCATAGCTCCATCTTCTCTAAGCTGCAGAGCAACATCTTGCTAATTTGCTGTTAATGGAATCTCTCTGTCCAGCAGAATTTGTGATGTAGGTTGGAATTGGGTGTGGATGGGATCATTGAATAGAAGGAAAGGGTGGCTGGATAATTCCTCCTGAGGGGCAGCAATGGGGCAGCTCTGATCTCTGCTCTGTGGGAGCAGGGACAGGACCCAGGGAATGGCTGGAGCTGTGTCAGGAAGGTTTAGGTGGGATATCAGGAGAAGGTTCTTCCCTAGAGGGTGGTCAGGCACTGAACAGTTCTCCAGGGAATGGTGACATTCCCAAGGCTGCCAGAGCTCCAGGAGCATTTGGACAACGCTGTCAGGTACAGAGTGGGAATATTGGGGAGTCTGTGCAGGGCCAGGGGTTGGGTCGAGATCCTTGTGGATCCAACTCTGGATATTCCACGATTCTAGAATGGATGAGGAATTTAAGAAGGTTGGGGTAGGAAGCAGAAGCTGCAGTAAGGACAGCATTAGCAGGTAGGAGATCAGGTCCACGGAGAGGAAATGAGAGTAAAGGGCAGGAAATGTGAATCTGCTTTCAGTTCCTCCCAAGCATTTCTTTCTAAGCACATCTGTTTGTTTCCACTCTGTTCCCTGGTGGTCCCTGGGGATGTGGCTCTGGCAGGGGGCTGGAGAGTGACGTGCTGGGGAGTGCTGGGCTGCTGTTGATCCGTGGATGGCCGTGGTTTCTTGCCTGGGACATGGCCAGGACAGCCAGGAGGTGTTTGGGAGAGGTGTGTGGAGGGGGAGGACGACCAAACCATGCTCAGTGTGTAGGGCACAGGAGTTGTTCCCTCTGCACTGTGGAAGAGCAGGTTTTTGTAATGATTCCCCTCCCATTCCTTCCTATCCTGTGGCAGCCAGGCTGGAAGTCACCAAGGGAGTTGCTTTTTCCATCCTTGGGGTCCTGCAATCAAAGCACTCCTAGTTTGTCCTGACCAAATGGCAAATACGTGGGAGATGCAAATCAAGCCAGGTGCTGATTGCACTTCTGCCCCCATGTACAGCCCCAAAGATCCTGGTTTCATCTCCTGCTCTCTGCTTTTCCAAGTATTGGTTCACTTGACAAAACCAGAGGGATCTGCATTGCCTCTCCAGCACAGGAATCAGAGATGAGCTGGACCATCGTTGCTGATGCTCGTTAAAAGCTGAGTTCCAGCTTTGGAGGTTCTGTGAGTTGGAAAGAGTGTTAGAGCCATGTTAGAGCTAGATGGGATACTTAAAAATAATGGGAAATATTGATTTGCAGTGGAGGCAGTGGATAAGAACACGGTGGGCAAGGGAATCCTTTTCCCTCTCCAGCTGCCTCATGGATGCCTGGAGCTTTGTAAAGAAATTTGCCACAGTCTGATGCACTCATTGTGGAATTAAGGACAAACTTTGATGCTACTGTTTTAGGACTGTTTCCTTATTATTTGAATCTTTGCTCAGAAAAAAAGTCTCAAGGTTTTTGTCACTGAGTCCTCTCTGAGCAGTACAAGACACCGTTGGCCTTTCTGTGGAGTCAGATTTTCTAAAGTTTCACCTCTTCTTTCTAAATTTTTTTTTAGAAAATAAAATATTCCTTAGATTGAAGCTGGAATGATACAGCTTCCATCTGGGAACTATTTTAGATTTAATTTGAAAAAACAGACTGTAAAACACACACTGGTAAAAACAGTTTGTCCTTTCCAATGTACTAGAAAATGATTCTCAGCAGCCTCTTAATGCCCTCTGCTCGCCTGTATTTAAGCTCCATGACATGCTCAGAGACACAGTTACAGTGGATTTTAATACTGGGTCACACATAAATTTCCAGTATGGATCATTTGGGGAAGATTAATATGGAGAATATGTTAATAGTAAAGAATTTGAAGTCGTTGCAGATTTTGCAGCCCTGGCTGTGCACAAGGAACTTGGTGACTGTAAAGTTGCTGTCCAGTTTGGCTTGAAAATGAGATTACTCAAAAAATGTGCTTGTAACTTCAGAAATTGTGTGCCCATAGAGGTGCACAAATACTCCTGCCTTAGGACCATGGAATCCCAGAGTGATTTGGGCTGGAAGGGATTTTAAAATCATCTCATCCCACCCCCTGCCATGGGCAGGGACACTTCCCACCATCCCAGGGTGCTCCAAGCTCCATCCAGCCTGGCCTTGGGATCCAGGGATCCAGGGGCAGCCACAGCTTTTCTGGGAATTCTATTCCAGAGCCTCCCCACCCTCACAGGGAACAATTCCTTCCCAATATCCATCTAACCCTGCCCTCTGGCAGTGGGAAGCCATTCCCCCTTGTCCCTCCTGGCACTCTCCTAAGGTGTGGATCACTTTTCTGCAGACTCCTGGAACCCAGCTCTCCACTTTTGTAATTTTAGCATTCCTTGTGCCTCCAGCTCTGCTCAGGGCAATTTTTTGGTATGAGGCAGGAGCAAGGCACCACTTAAAAGCTTAAGGATTTACCAGCTGATCCCATCAATTTTCCATAGGGTGCCACTGATTTCCCAGGCTTTGATTTGATGCTGTTATTCATGAGCATCTCCCTCAGCCCCAGGGAGGTCCCTTGATTAAGTCATTCGTGCTTCATGGGACCTCATGGGGAGCCCAGGCTGCCTCAAGTAATGAGCTGACAAGAGTGGCAGCATCAGATTGTATCAGCACCCTGCCCCATCCCTTTTCTTTCTGATTCCTTATTATCCATGGTGGGCTCGGTTACTGTGCCATCTGATTTTTGTGAGAGGGAATTTTTTGTAGCTTGGCTGTGGAAAAGCAGAGTTGGGCAAGGATGATGTAAAAAAACCAGTGTCTGGCCATGTTTGACCTGCCCTTCTTCTCCTTCATCCCCAGCTTCAGGGTTTGCTGGAGACTTAAAAACCAAACCCAGCCCAAACATCAAATTGCTTTTGAGTAACGTGAAATCCTGATTATGGAAATGTTCATCGTGTATCACAACACACATTCGTGTTCTGCCTGCTCAGAAATCCTGCTGGTGGCCTCTGCATGGGCATCTAAAGGGAATTTTTTATAACCTGTTGGGGTGGCTGTGTGAAACCAATAACTCCATGGCTAAAATGGGTGGGGTTGGGTGCAGAGCAGCACTGATGTGTATTTTATGGACAAATACACTGCTGAGGTCTTTTCCAAAGGAGCAGGCAGCCTAAATTGGGTTTTGTGGCAAAGCAAACCAGCAGAGAAGGGTGAGTAAAGAGCCCTGAGAGGGAATTGCTGGGTGTTCTTAATCTGGGAGAGAGGAATGGTGGCATTCCTAAGCTTTTCTTGTGTTGGAAAATCCTGTTTTCTGCTGTTCCTAATATGCCAAGCTTTAGGTAGAACATTCCAACTCGTTGCTTGCTGGTGCTTTTTGGGAAGACTGTAGTGAAAACTGTTCAGCTGTTTCAGAGGATGAGACTGAGAAAATATATTTTCTTACAATTAAAAATAAATACAAATACAGGCAGGGTGACCAAGTCACGGTGCCTCTGCACTTGGGAGCAATGATTGGATGCTTGGCAAATATCTCATTTGCAGTTCCCATAAAAATCCACCAAAGCTGGGCCAGTTTGGAAACACTGAGGGAATAAAGGCAGGGAATTAAGAGGGAGAAAAGCTGTGTTCTGTAATCATCACTGAATACCACCCTTGGGTTGGATCCTCTCCTTGCTTTTCCCATGGTCTGTGTCAGCTGCTGGAAACAATCTCTTCAGAAACAGTTCCCAGAGCACCATGTGCTTTTGGACACCCTGGATTTAGTTTTGCAGGGATGATGGAATTCAGTGGGACCTGACCTCCCTGTGTGTGCCTTCATGTGAAAATATGTATGTATATATAGGTGTATGGTGGTAAAGATGATAAAATATTTCTATATATAAATGTGAATGTGTTTAAGGCCAGGCTGGATAGGATTTGAGGCATCCTGGGACAGTGGAAGGTGTCCCTACCCGTGGCAGGGGTTGGAATTGGATGAGCTTTAAGATCCCTTCCAACCCAAACCATTCTGTGATATTTTAAAATCTGAGGCAGATTTTAATTAGCAGATCCTTGTCCATCCTCTGGGGCTCTTGTCCTTGTGGAAGCACAACCTTGGTGCCTAAAGAGCTTCATTCTGGGCCAGATTTGGGTTGAAACTTCCTCAGAGTATTTTAAACGAGGTGTCAGAAAACACAGCAGTACAAATTGTGCTTCTGTGAGAATCCAGGCTGGAGGTGGGATGGTGCATTGGGCTCTTGGCTTGGAGCCTGGTGGGGGACACACACTGGGGATAAAACCCTTTCTTTTTATCTTGGTGGAGGTGGTGGTGACCTGCAAGGAAAGTAAATATGGTGAGGCACTACAGAGTATTTTGGACCTGTTTTCCTGATACAGGAAAGTTTTCCTCATCTCAGCAGAATGGCTGAGGCGAACACAGATCTCCCTCATGCTCAGTTTGCCCAGCAGGAATTAATCCAGATGTTATTCTGTAACAAACCAAACCACCAAGCAACCTTCTTGACTTAAAGATGGGGCCTGTGACAAAATGCAGCAGGGCTCTGCACTTCACAACCTCCTAATGAAGTTTTTGCAGGTGTTGAAGTTTCAGAATTAAACATCACTGCTGGTGGCACCGCCCATTTTTCCAGCGGTGAGAAAGGCCTGCAGGAGTTCCAGGCAGCAGCAAGAAAATGTGAGAGTCACTGAAGGATGATTTGTCTTACCTGCTGGGCAACCACTCAGATTTGCTTGTTTTTCAGGTTATTTTTGTTTGATGGAGAGCAGATAAGCAGATTCATTTTTTAAGGACCGCTTCTTGTGCTTAATCAATTTTCTCTTGTCCGCAGTGAAAAGAAATTTGAGTGTAAAATTTGTGCTTGTAGGGAGGAGTGGGTTCTCCACGAGCTGCTCCAAACAAATTCTTCTCTGTGTGACCTGGCAGCATCAGAGCTGTCATGAAGATTGTGTGAGCCCCTGTCCTTGCTCTTTTTTCATCAGGATAGGAAATAAAAGTCATGGAGAGGCTGTGATAAAGCTGTAGCGCTGCAAATGTGATCAGGGGAGTTCTTGGAGTAGCTGCATCCTGGCTCTCCTTGTGATTTTCATCAAGTACAGAGAACAAGAAAATCTGTGGAGTTCACAACACCAGTGGAGTAACAAATCATTCCCAGAATATGATCAATGACTTGGAGCAATCCAGATGATTTTTAAACTGGAGGACGGAGTGAGCAGAATGGGCTGTGCCAGGGCAGAGGGCTCAGCCCTCCAGGAACAGCTGCTGGGCAAAGGTGCTCGTGCTTGGACTGAGCAGCCAAATCTGCTTCAGTTCTCAGAATAAGAAGTGTTTAATGCCATCTATGGACATGTCAGCTGGGAAATAGGAACAAGGTTTTTACTTCCAAAACTGCATTTCTGAAAATACTGTTCAAGTAGCTTATTTAGCTCCGATATCCATGTTTTAAATTAGACGTGGGAAAAGCTGGAGGTCCTGCAGAAGGAGCAGCAGAGCAGCTTTTGGATCAGGGTGAAGATACCTAGAAATGAACTTTTGAACTCTCCCACTGTGTTTTCTGGGTCAGGGAGAGAGACCAAAACTTGAGTCCTTTCTTTGGGAAGAGGGTGCTGAGTGCTGCTGAGTCCATGGAGAAGGTGGGGAGGAGCTGTTTGGAAGGTGACATTGAAAGGTGGACATGGGCTGGGATTAATCCCTGGAACAAATTGCCAGGAAGAGGTGGATTTGCTGCCTCTGAGTGGCTCTTTGGAAGTTGTTCTTGCTTTTTTCTTTACCTGTGGGAATGCTGAGGTCCAGAGAGGGTGACACCAGCTTGGTGGCAATGAGCAAAGGAAGTTTCTATTACCTTTCTTGAGGACAAAAATCTCAAGGCACCTTTTCAGCTGTGAAAGTAAAATGCTGTCGTGGAACAGAGGGTGGTTTTGCACCATAAAATGCTGGAAGTTCTTGCTTGGACCAGTTCCTTTCAAATGAATTTTGGCATTGGGCTGGGAGCTTAGGACAATTTTCTGGAAAGGGATTGTTGCCACTTTTGTGTGTTCTTCCTGCTGGAGAAGAAAGAGCTGTGCCAAGACAGATTCTAATGTGCCTTGAGCTCTTCTTTGCAGCAGTTCGTTTGCCCCTGCTGAGCATCCCTCACTTCCATGCTAATTCTTCCTGCCACTCAGCTGGTTTAAGGTGAAAAGGATTTGTAATACCCCCAGCAGTTGGTTCAGGTGGAGAGGAACACTAAGAGCCTTAATTTGAAGGTCCAGTTTTATCCCTGAATGTCTTGAGCCTCTGAAGTGTGTGCAAAGTGGTTTCTTTATTAAAGTTTTTCTGAGATAAGGGAGAAAAAAAATCCTTTTTCCCCTCAAAACTAAGTCCTAATCATGGAATCATTTAGTTTGGGAGATTTCTCTAAGATTATTGAGTCCAACTGTTCCCCCAGCACTGCCAAAGCCACCACTGACCCATGTCCCCAAGTGTCACATCCACACAGCTTCTAAATCCTTCCAGGGATGGAGACTCCACTCCTGCTCTGGGCAGCTGTGCCAGGGCTGGACAACCCTTTTGGGGAAAGAATTATTCCTAATATCCAATTTAAATATTGTCTTTTGTCCTTGTCAATAAGTGTTAGGGGTAACAGTTCTAGAGTAAATGTCCTGTTTTCCTTATCCACCCTCATTTCCACGTTGGAAATCCCTGTGCATTCCTCCTTTTCTTATGCAAAGCCCTCTCTATCAGCTGGATTTGCAGATTTGAGCTTGCTGAGGGAATTTAGGGAATTTTAAAGGGAATCTTTGTCCCTTTGGGATTTCGGTGGTCACTTGGACATCCAAAGGTCAAGGTCCAGAGTTGTGTCTCCTTCAGGAGGGCATGAAAGGAGAATTGTGGCATCTGGGGTGGGTGACTGGGGACACACAGGGCTCTCAGTGAAGCATTTCCAGCCTGAGTTACACCCTGCCTGGTGTGCTGGCAGGCTCCTGCTCAGCTGTAAGGTAAATTATTAGCTTAAATCCCTTTCCCTTCTGGTGACTCAGCAGCTTTTAGGGCATCTCCAGCTTTCCTGAATTTGAATTGTGAGTCTGAACCAGCCTGGCCAAGGTACAGGACAAGGAGAAGGCAGGAGAAACTTTGGTAGCAGGTTTGGACTTGACTCTTGGAGCCAGAGGGGGATAATTTCCCAGTTTGTTTCTGGGAAATCAATTGGTTTTGTGCAAGTTTATGGAAGAAAATAACAGTTTATCCTTCACCAGCCTGTTAAAATTCCTTTCTCACAGCGGGATTGTAAAATCTTTGACTTTCTCTCTGCTTACAACAACAGGTTTTAATTTCCCTGTTTGTGGGATTTTGTTTGCTGAAGGTAAACAGGGGCTCTGTGGAGTTTTCTTATGGGGATTTCTGCCCCCCCACAGACCACTCCTGCTTTATCCCACTCCTAACAACAGGATCCACAAGCACTCCTTCATTTCCAGCTCTGTTTTACACATTCCTCTCTGGAGGAATAATATTCTGGGTAACCTCTGTGCATAAACAATTCAGGAGCAAATGCAGTTAATGGACCCTGATGGGTTTTTTGCCAGGTTTATGGGACATGTTGCCTGAATTAGCCTGGGAAACTTTTCTCCTCTTAAATATCTGAGCTCGATTTAATGTTTTGTGTTGTCCAAACATCTGCTGGATTTTGGCATCTCCTTAATGGCACTTGGAATGGGAGTGCCAGGAATGCTTTCCAGAGGTGTGGATCTGGGCTTGTGTTGCTCTGTCTCCATCACATTGGCCTTCAGCTCAGGTTGGAGCATCCCAGGAATGATTTTCCTGGGCATATTTCTGTATAAAGGTTGCAATATTTGCCTGTCTTAGTGCAGGTGAATAAATTTAAATAACTATATTGAAACCAAATTTTGCATTAGCGGTGGCACCTCTGACAGTGGGAAAAATAATGGTGGTGCAGGCAGGCGAGGGAAAGAAAAACCCAGCCTGGATAAGAGCCTTGAAAGAAGAAGAAAATGGGGAAGCAAGTGGAGATAATTGTCAGGGAAGAGTGAGATGGAAGCAGATTGGGATGTTTTTGTGACCAGGGGTAAAGGGAAAAGCTTTTTGGTGAACGCCTTGAGGACAAGCAGAGGAAAATGGACAAATTTCTTTGGCTGGTGAAGAGATGAGGTCAGAAAAGAAAACTGAGAGCATTAAATATCCCAAGATTGCACTTAGTGCTGTGTGTTCCACTCCTGGCCTTCCCCAGCCCCCGTGAACATGGATTGCTCCAGGCCACCTGGGGCTGCAAATTCCCCATCCCTGTTTCCTGTGGGGCAGAAGGAGATCTGTGTACACATCTGAGAGGCTGGGTTTAATTTCCAGGAGGATGTAGGTCTCACTTGTTTATGTTGGAGCAGCGAGCTGGAGAGGCCAGGAGGAGACCATGTGTGTAAGAGCAGGGCTGGATTCCCCGTGGAGCAGAGGAGCCTTCCTGGGCATCTCTCCACAGCTGCTCTCTGCATCAGGCATGGAAAAAAAAAAAGGAATTTAAATGTTCTTTAAAAAAGGATAGCAGCAGCAAAGTTCTGTTTCAAAGGATGGGAGGCTCCTTAGGCACTAAATACATCCCATCAAGTAGATTCCTGTGATCTCCAGAGACCTTTAGGAGCTCCAGCTCACCACATGGCAGCACATCAAAGGACTGTCCGTGGGGCTTGGAGCACAAACACGGAATATGCAGGTGCCATGGGGAGTTCACAGGGCTCTGAGTCCGTGTCCAGGGAGCAGATATTCCCTTGCCAAGACCCCATCTGACATCCTCCCCCTCCTGCATCAAAGATGACCTGAAAAGCTGTTTTAATACACTAAAAAGAAAACTCCCAAACTTAAAAATGCCAAAGTCCAGGTGTAAGAACTTCGCCTCTGCTTAAAAGATCTTTCTTTGCAAAGGAAGTTTTGCTTGTCCTCACAGATTTTAAGCTTTGGGAGGCACAGAGCTCTCCTGGCACTGTGTCTGCATGTGGGGACATGAGGGGACACACAGCAGGGGGACAGTTGAGAATGACCCATTCTCCAATACTTGGGTGGCATCATCTGATAATCTGCTGGCTTCCCACTGCCATTGGGCAGGGCTGGATGGGATATTGGGAAGGAATTCTGGGCTGGGAGGATGGGCAGGCCCTGGCACAGGGTGCCCAGAGAAGCTGTGGCTGCCCCTGGATCCCTGGGAGTGTCCAAGGCCAGGCTGGACGGGGTGAGGATGAGGATGTCTCTGCCCATGGGAGAGAGTGACCCATGTCCAGCAGTGTCCCCTCTGTTCTGAGGGTCAGTGCAGGTGACCCCATGGCCCTGTGAGCCCTCCCAGGTTTGTCAGCCTTGGACCCCCCTCTCTGCAAGCACCCCAGGAGTTGGGGTGAGGTGACCCACGTGTGTTTCATGGCTTACTCTGTGTGGGTGGGAGATGGGGACCTCAGGAAAGCTCAGCACCCTGGGGAGCAATGAGGACACCAGGCTCAGTCACACCATTTACCTGGGGCCCAAAGCCCTGCTTTGACCAGTTCATTCTGCCCTCCCACAAAGTAACATTTCCCTCTGTTTTTCTGGGATAGTTTTCCTGATGAGATCTGGAATCGAGTCCTGTGCCAGGCAAGCAGCCAGCAGACATCTCAGCAGTGGGGTGTCCTGTCCAGGGCAGGGGATGGGGATGAAAACCAGCATCTCCCACCAGCCTGGGGTAGTGAGGAGAAGGGGCTGGTCCTTGAGTTCAAGGAATTCATTTGCTTTTTGATCATCCATAGGGCAGAGCCCAGCAGAAGCCTGGGGTGCTGCTGGGACAGAAAGCAGGCGCCTTCTGTCTCAGGAATCTCCAAAACATTTCTGCTCTGGCCAGCCCTGTTGGAGGCTTTCCTGGATTGGGTCTGTGCCAGCATCGTTGTGCTCCTGTCCCCAGCTTGTCACCTGCCTGGCTGTGTCCCAGCAGATGTGACTGAGCAGTGCTGGCTCCTGGCGGGGGGAGAGTCACGACGTGTTGCTGTGTGTTCTGTGGTTTGGCAGAGCTGCAGAAATCAGCATTTCCCCCCCGTTTTACAGATCCCCCTCCCTTTCTGCAGAGTGGGAATTACATTGCAGAAAGTGCCTGTCCCCGTGAGGGAACAATTTGGTGGCATTCAGGAGTTGCTGAGTCTTGAACAGCTTCTGCTGGTCCAGACAGTTCTCTGAAAGTTGGAAGTTTTGGATTTTTTTTATTTTTTTTTTTTTTGGTTTAAATAACAGCTTGCAATGGGCCAGATACTGTTCTGACAGTGCCTCTAAAATCCTTAAGCTGCTTGAATCACTCCAAGGAGCCAGGCAATAAAAGAGCCTGGAATAAAATGTATCCCACAATGTCCTTCACTTCTGCTGACAACTGCATTTTAAATTACTGGTGCAACCTTTTAGCATAGCTGGCTTGTAAAAACTAATAAAATATAAAATGAAGTTAGAACAGCTACTTGCCTCCTCTTCTCTGGTGGAGAGCAGGGAGAAACAACCCTTCTTTTTTGGGTGAGCCTGTGCTGGGATGCTGTTATTGCTGTTAATGACAGTGATCAGAATAAAATATTCATATATGCTGGAATTTTTATATCATATTAGTTACATAGTGTTTATTAGAGAAGGGTTTTATTATTCACTATTATGAATAAAGTGACATTTATTTTATGGAAAGCCCTGGGTTTTCCTGAGCTTACATTAAAATTGGGCTTTAAAAAAAAACCCCTCTAAGATCTCTTCTGGTGGAAGGTGTCCCTGCCCATGGCAGGGGGCTGGAAGGAGGTGACCCTTGAGGTTCCTTCCAACCCAAACCACTCTGTGATTCTCAGGAGAGCGATTTGTTTGACTGATGGATTTGGGCATCCCATTTCCAGTTGCTCTGATTCCTTGGCTCCTTTGCCTCAAGTGGCCAAAGTTTCAGGGACTCAGTTGGTGGCTTTGAAGAAAAAGATGCAGATTTTTATTTTGTAAACTGTCAGCATTCCAAGCTTGCCATGAAACATCTCCAGAGCTGGGAGGGGCAGCGAGGGCCGTGCAGATGCTGAGTTCGTGCGGCGTGGGTGAGATTCAAAGTGGATATTTCACAGGTCATGTTGAAATGAAATCCTCAGCTGTGGCTGTTGAGTAACATCTTCACTCGTGATTTCTGGAGAACTCTGGGAAAAACTTTGCAATCAGGGAAGGAAGGAGGGGTAGAAGGGTCCTGGCTGTTCTTGTTTCTGCAAACATTTTGTAGCCGCGTGCGGATGGAGCCGTGCCAGGACCTGCAGCCTGCCAGGAGAGACGAGCTGCAATCAGGATGTGTTTCCTGCTTTGTATCCCGAAGATGTGGGCACTCAGGAAGTGTTTTGCCAGCTGAAGTGAAAGGGATGGAAGCAGCCTTTATAAGCAGCACCAGCCTCCAAGGAGCAGCCCTGACTCCCTGCCGGGAGCGGCTGCGAGTATGGAACGAATTAGTGAGAGTCAGGGTGGGGAGAGGGAGCTTGGGATGCTCTGCTGTCCAAGAGGCTGTGGGGGAGGATGAAGGCAGGATGTGGATGGTCCTTTTTGTTCTAAAACAAGGGAAATGCCACTGACGGCCAGCAAGGATAATCCTGGAGCCTCGGGCTTTTCTTAACAAAAGGTATTTTATTTTTCTTTTAATTTTTTTATTTGTTTGTCTGCTCAGATCAGAGGGTTGCAGAAGAAGCGTGGCTGGGAGAGGATTTGAGCTAGGGAAAAAGCTGGATGAGGAATTGTTGGGAATTGCTGGGCTTGAGGCTGGACTTGGTGGGTGGAAGTCGTGGGGTGTCACAGAGCAGGTCGGGCTGCGTGGCTTGCAGTGATCCTCTTGGACCTTGGCACTTCTGGAGCAATGCAGTTAAGGATTTTATTTAATGTTTTTGTGGGAAATGAGCACGTGGATGTAACCTGAGAGCTGTCAATTACCAGGTGTCATAGAGGAGGTATTTTGTGTGGAGTGAGCTGAGAATGCCTGGAAGTGGGCTCAGACCTGATGGAGCAGGGAGCTGGTGACCCCACATCTCATCCTTCTTAGATTTGCAATATCCCTTCTCCAGGTGGTCTCCTTTGTGCCTGTCTCCTCCAGCCCCCCTTACTTTTCAAACCTAGGGGAGCTTCCAGGCTTAAGGCTATGTCATAAATCACAGAATCCCAGAATGGCTTGGGAGGGAAGGGACCTTAAAGTTCACCTCATTCCATGCCCCACCACGGGCAGAGACACCTTCCACTCTCCCAGGTTGCTCAGTCCCTGTTTGGAGAGCTCCAGAAGGAATGTTTGTGTCAGAGTGCCTCTCCTGCACGATGCCTCGAGGCCATGCATAACTTATTTCTTAAGCCCACGTGGTTTTCTCTGTGTTTTTCTGTTAAACAGGAGGGAAACCCCTGAGATCAGAGCTGGGAGGAAGAAGAGAGGTGGTGAAGGAGTCGATGTGGGATGTGGGACAGGTCTGAGTCAAGGAGCCCAGGGACAACAGGTAAAGTACTGCAGTGTCAGGCTGCCCCAGGCCTGGGGTTAAGTTGCTTCTTCCCTTGCTGGATTTTAACATAATTTACCAAAACATCTCACACCCTTCTAACAATGCTCTCTTCCTCCCCATAGTCCAGCTGAAATAATGGTGAGATGAGGAAATCTTGTAAAAATAGGGCAGGACTAGCACAGTGTCACCCCCAGAGCTTTAATCAAGCCCCTTACATATTTTTTGGCCATCAGCTTTTTCATTTAATCATTCATTAATTGCTGAAAGTTTTAGCCAAATTCATTTGGCAGAACTGCAGGCAAAGAAGCAGCATTTCACAATATCCTGGTTTCAGCAGTTTTAAATTGTGATTTTAAAAGCAGTGTTGAATGTCAGTAATGGTCTGAGCTCAGTGTCTGGGTGCCTTGGGATCCAAATCCCTGCACACAGCTCAGGGGGAAGTTGGGCTCTGAACATTTTTCTTCTTTAGCATCATTCTCTGGGCAGATTCTTGTCCCCCAACTCTTTGTAACCAAGGTGTAAGGATTAGTCCATGGGTACTGATCACAGCTCTTGTGGGGGTGTGTGGCTGACTGGGAGCTTTCCAATCTCACTACAGAGGCTGGAATTGCTGCCAGCAGCACATTTCTCCTTCCCCAGTTTTCTTCTCACTCCTGTAAGGAAGCCAGAGGATGAGATTTTGTGCCCTGTGCTGAGCTCCTCCAGGCAAACTCAGGCGCTGAAGTATTGTCAGAACTGCTGATGAGTTTGGGCTCCAGCAAAGGTGTCAAGAGTGAAGCAAAGTGGCTGGAGCACAGAGTCACTCCTGCCTGATGCAGGGAATGGCATTTTCTGGCACAGGGACAGCAAGAGGCAGTGGCATCCTGCACAAAGCTCCTCTGTCAGCCCAGGTTTTGGAGTGCAAGCAGCACGTGGATTGTGACTGGGAGCCACCAGAGTTACTCAGGTCTGGCTGCTAAATCTCTGACTCCTGCTCCTAGGAGAGCTTGGATGAGGTGTGAAGGGCTGTGATAGAGCACATTAGGTGCTCTCAAGGTCCCTTTTGGCTGTGGACTCTGCTGCTCTGTGAAGAGATCACAGCTCTAATGACACGTGGCCAGTTCAGGGCCCTGTTCTGACTCGGTGGCAGAGGATTTCTCCAGGAGCACCATGTCCTTGTGAGTCGTGCTTGGAGCATCTGCTCCATGTATTCTTGGGCTGAACTGCTTCCAGCAGTCTTAGCAACTGTGCCTGTGATTTCCTCAAGGAAATCCAACCATGCAGGGTGGTGTTTAGCTTTTGGCATTGTGACTATCAAACCATCATGGCATTCTTAACTTGCCTTTTTATTATTTTTTAAATCTGTTAGATATCTCCCCACCCCCAGTCCCATATCTGTGCATCTGTGGAGGTTTTTTTCCCCGTCTTGTTCAAGTGAAAGAGTAAATCCTTTTTGATTTATTCCAGAGCAGCCCTCGAGCTCAAGCTCCTGTGAGAGCCTGCTGACTTGGAGTTCAAAAGATCTCAGGTCTTTGAGGCCAGGCTGTGGTCTTCCATCTTGCCTCAAAGTTAAACTGAAAGAGAAAATTCTTTTTCTTCTTAAAAAGAGAGAAAATCACCATGCTGTGTAAGGGAATCAGACTTACCTGGAGCAGCAGAGAATGCCAACATGCAGAATTCCAGGTTAAAATCTGGTTGTTTAGCAGGGCTTTATTTTCAAGCGCTGAGCACATTGTTTAGGAAGTGTTTTATGGAGATAAATACTCCTCTAAAAGCAGTGCTGTTGCCTGGCTGGAGTCCAGCCTGTGATCCTACATTAAAGCATTTTCTGAGTGTTTAAACCCACTACATTACCACAGTGGCTAGAAATGGTAGTTCTCATCCTGAACTTCCTGCAGATCTGCAGGGTTAGGTGAGATATTAGGAAGAAATTCTGTACTATGAGAGTGAACCCTGGCACAGGGTGCCCACAGAAGCTGTGGCTGCTCCTGGATCCCTGGAAGTGTCCAAGTTCGGGTTGGATGGGGCTTGGAGCACCCTGGGATAGTGGGAGGTGTCCCTGCCCACAGCAGGGGATGGGATGGGATGAGCTTTAAGGTCCCTTCCAACCCAAATCATTCCGTGATTCAGTGAGGTGCAGGCATATCTGGCATATATATGTGTGTGTGTGTATGATTTATATACATTTATAGAGCAAAATAACCCTGTAAGAACTATTTATATCCCAGTTCACTTCCACAGGGCCCTGCTTAGTCCAGATTTATGCAGTTGTGGCTGCAGCTATGAGCTTGGAAGGGCAGAGGTAATGGATGGAAGAGTTTTAAGAGACAGGACCCTCCTTTTAAAATCCAGCTCCTCTGAGCAAGGTGACCTTGGCTCTGCTTCTGACTTGGGAATCCAGCCCTGGAGGGGGAAGGAGATGCTGATCCACAGAGCAAAGGCTTGGTCAGACACAGCAGAAGAGAAAGCAGAGGTTGGGCTGGTGGAGTTTTCAGCACATGTGAGGTTTGTCAGGCTCTCACTAAAATATGGGTGCTCTCCCAAACTCGAATTTACACCTGGGAGGGTTGTATCTGTGTTTTTTTTTAAAAGTTCCAGTCCTGGTATGGCATGCTGGGGAGAAAATCACCTTTTTTACCTTCCTCCAAGCAGCACAAAGGACTGGCAGGATAAGTGACAGCTCAGGTAGCCCTCACAGGTGTGGGGAAAATCTCACATGGTGTTTTGCCAGCCCTTCTCAGCAGAACTCTTCCAGAAATCCTTTCTTTCAAAATTTTTTGGCCTGTGGAGATTGTGCATGGGAACACCTTGGTGTTTTATTCCCCTTTATGGGAAAAAAGCATATAGAAAGCTGAAACTGCAGTAATTCTCTGGCACAGTGGGTACAGTGAAGCCACACAGCTCAAGTGACCATAAAGGACAGGTAACAGACTGGCTTTTCTGCTGATCTCTCCCCACTTTTGCTGCTCTTCCTTCAGCAGAGAAAACCCACATCCCGACCTTCTCCCGTGTTCTGAGCCAGCAGTAAAGTAGGAAACCGTTTTTTCCCCAAATCTAATTTGAAACATGATGACTGGACCGTTCTTAAACAGCTTCCAACTTAACAATAAAGAAACTTCACAGAGTGCTTGGCAGGAGCCTCTGTACATAATTTAGATCATAATCAGATGCATTAACACATTTTATATGGATCTCATGGGGGCCAGGAAGACGAGGTGTGCTGGGTAATTTCTTTCCAGATTTCTTTACCTGATTGTTTATTACTCTTGGGGACTTCATTTGTGGTCCAAATGTCACCAGCAGAATCCTGCTGCTTCATGAGCCTGCATTCAGAGTAGCTGGTAGCAAGACTTCAAATTCCTTAATTGGTGTGTTCTCCTCAGCCTTTGCTTCTGTGGTTGTCAAAGGGAGGATGGGGAGGGAGAGAGGGAAGTGGAACAAAAGCAAGGACCCAAATCCTGCAAATTGCTGAGCTTCCCCTGTGCCTGGAGCTCGGTGGGAGGGAAGGTGCTGAGAGTGCTCCGTGTTTCCCACTGAGTACAATCAGGAGCTGCTGCTGGAGAGCTGCACGGGGGAAGCACTTCCTCAGCCCCCCTTTCCCTTGGAGATGTTCCACATAAGCAGCTCTAATTTCATAAATCTCCTGAAAGCTTTTCGCCACTCGGAGGAGAGAAATGGTCCCGTGTCTCTTGCATTCTTTGTTTTGCCACGGATCCACCTGTGCCTGAGACATCCTTGAGAAATCTCTGCTTTGACAGAAAAATCTGTTGCTGCTTTGAAAAGAGATGTTTTGGGTGTCTTTCTGCTCTGCTGGTTTGTATTATCCCCACAAAAGGTGGGAAGGGAAGTTCCCTGTCACTTAAATGTCTCCTTTATATGTGCTGGAGTAATAACCCTCCCCAGGTTCATGGGATTTATTTGTTACTGAATGCCATGGAGTGGTGTAAAAGGATTCCCAATCCTTCCCCAGCCAGGGGCCAGGCTCTGCTCC
This sequence comes from Notiomystis cincta, assembly GCA_013398075.1. Classification (NCBI taxonomy): domain Eukaryota; kingdom Metazoa; phylum Chordata; class Aves; order Passeriformes; family Notiomystidae; genus Notiomystis; species Notiomystis cincta. Next base: position 11,078 of record VZRX01015992.1, on the reverse strand, counting down.
CAGATGGATGCACAGCTCAGGGCTGGGAGCCTGGGCACTGGGACACGAGGGGCTGCTCCTGTTCACTCCACCCAATGGTGCCCTCAGCCAGCTGGCATTGATCCAGAAGTTGCCACAACCAAGAATCAAACCTTCAAGGCAAGTCAGATCTGGCCTGGGTGTTTGGGAAGGTGAGAAAGCTCAAGAGCATGAAAGTGGCTGGGTTACACCTCTGGATTTGGGCCAGAGAACAGTCCTCGGGACCAGGGCAGCCCACACCAAAACCACAGTGATAATGGTGCTGAAAAAACACCTTTTTCACTGGTAATGGTACTGAAAACCACCTCAGGCCAGAGGAGAAGCATGGATTTGTTTGCCTTTTTTGTTTTTTTGCCTCTAGTAATGGTTTTATCAACATCAGGTGATGATGCAACAGCATCCCAGATTAGCTGAGCTCCTTCAAGTGGCTTTTACCACAGAGCATCGTGGTGATGGAGAAATGAGTATCCTTAAAAACTGGGGTTGATGGGGTTGTTGAATTTCCATTTTGAGTACTGAGTGAATCCCTGTCTCACCCTGTGACTCCAGTGCCTTGGGCTGTTGAAACATCCACGGGGAGAGAGGAGAGGGTGAAGAGCAGTGTTCCATAAATTCCTGCTTTTCCCTGGGTTTTCCAGCTAAGTACTGAGGAATGGCATTACTTGCAGGGTATTCTGCCTCAAGATGTGAAAATTAGGGTGGTTGTGCTCTCCTGGACAAACCCTTTCACCTCCATCTCATGATTCAAAATTGGCAGGAGAGCATCAGAGCAGGCTGGTGCAGGCTCTGAAGGGTTTGTGTGAGCAGGGCAGGCAGGAGAGGGAGAAAATATCCCCAGTCCCTTTGCTATTTATAGCCAAGTCACAGGCAGTTTCCTTGCTCCCAGTGCCCAGGTTTCCAGCTGGGACTGATGAATTCTCCTTAGGTCAGTGGCACACACAGTTTGGACAAGCTTGATGGGTTCTGGGTGCGGCCTCTGGAACTGCTGCTGAGCAGGAGGAATGAGGAATTCAGGTTCTCTTTAGCAGGGGAATACACTCTGTAATTTTAAACTGACAGAGGGCAGAGTTAGGTTGGATTTTAGGAAGAAATTCTTTACTCAGAAGGTGGGGAGGCCCTGGCACAGGGTGTCCAGAGAATCTGGGGCTGCCCCATGATCCCTGGAAGTGTCCAAGGCCAGACTGGATGGGGCTTGGAGCAACCTGGGATAGTGGAAGGTGTCCCTGCTATGGCAGGGGATGGAATGGGATGAGATTCAAGGTCCCTTCCAACCCAAACCATTCCATGATTCGATGATTCTGTATGGGGAATGCTCTTTAACTATCACAAGGAAGGGAATAGACATAAATAAGGCAGGATGGGGAAGATAAATCAACTCTTGTGGTGGTTGGGCATGGGAATGAAGTGCGTTTGTTTGTGTCAGGCAGTAGGATGCTGCCTGTTGTGAACGGGTGTGGTTGCCCTCCTCTGGTTGAAAACAGAACAACCTCCCAAGATCGGAGACTTTCTGGGGGACAGGATTATTGTGTTTCTTCAGTGACTTTGAAAAGAGTCAGGATCATTTTAGATGCTGAGGACTGATCAGTGCAACCTTTCACCCTTCATCTGCAAAGCCACCTTGGACAGGGGGCGACTTCTGAGCTGCTGGAGGAGGACGAGTTGTCCAGAGCCAAGGGATCACCAAAGCAAGAACATGTCACTAAACATGCACAAACTCTGCAGGGGTGGGCAGGCCTTGGAGAGGCTGCAAAACACAGCTTGCTGCAAGATGTGGCTCTGAGGGATCTGTCACTGAGGCCTGGTGACCCCACAGCCACGTCACACCTCAGAACAGGCAGCTGACCCCTCTGCTCAGTGGGGTTGGCTTGAGTTCTGCATCAGGCTGAGAATTACGTGACAGATTTAATTAGCAAATCATTTGCTGACCTTCAGTTTTATGAAAATAGTCTAAAAGTGAGTTTATCAGCAGTTAGCTGTTCCAGCAGAGAAGCAGAGGCTTAGAGGATTTAAGGGAACTGCATCCAGCACCGGTGATTTCCACTCGGGTGTGTTGGACCATGTCCTTGAAGGCTGCTGATACTAAGTCAGGTAATCCTGGTCAGCAAAAACACTGACTTGTGCTTTGGGGTTTTTTTTTCCCATCTGGATCAGGACCAGCAAAGTCAGGGAGATAGCTGTGTGCCTTGCAAGAGTGTATTAAAGGTGAAACCTTTGCTCTGTGTTTGGAGCCGTTTCAAAATGTGAATCCTAGGAACTATGGATTTTGTCTTCTATGGATTTTGGCAAGACAGTTGTTGGAGCAGCTGAAAGGGAAATGAAGCTGAGAGGAGCTTTTGACTTTGGTGAAACTCAATAGTTACTTTCCAGTAACAGGGAGGCATTAAAAAAAAAGCCAAACCTGGTGACACCCGCAATTCAGACAGCCTCTAATCCATGCTTTTTTTCTCCCACTACAGCAACCAGACAGGATCCAGGGTGGGATGTGCACACCTTGTGTCTCTCTCTGCATGCTGGATACATGGAAGGATTTGGGGAAATGATTGTGTAGTGGTTGAGCAGAGCTGGTCCTTAAAAAGCTGTCCCTTAAATGTCTTTTAACATTGGCCCAACCTATTTGATCTCACAGCGTTGCTCTCATGAATGTTTTATCACCTCCCACAAGTATTAAGTCCTACAATGTCACTAAAACACCTTGAATTTTAGTGTGAAGGTGGTCTGTGTGTCTTAACTGAGGAGCTGGATTCCAGTGTCCAGAGGTAGAGGTTGCAGAGAGGGAAGCACAGTGTGCTGGAAGGTTCCTCGCTGCCACCAGCTCATACACTCAATGAAAAGCTGACAAAGCGTTGTTTTTATTGTACATTACAGCTTTATCTGGTTCAGATATCTCCAGGAAAGCCTTCCACCTTCTCTTTGGCATTTCTCTGAAATGTAGAACAAATAAGGTTGAAAGGGATCTTTGGAAGTCTCGAATTCAATGTGCTGCTTATGGCAAAGGTAGATGAGCTTGCCCGAGGCTTTGTCCAGTTGAGGTTTGCCTGTGCTGGCCTGGAGGGTCCACCAGCTCTCCAGGCTCCTGTTCCACTCATTGGTTTTCCTCCTGAATATCCACATCAGAAACCTTGCTGCTGTCAAGGTAATCAACATCTGCCAAGGAGATCACTTGGTTTCAGAAAACAAATCAATGAGGTGCAATTTGCCCACAGCACATCTTCCTGCCCTTCCTGGCCATGGGAATGGATTTCTCTAGGATTTGCTCCATCCATCCATTCCTGCCCACACACTTCAGCTGGCAGCAAGGTGTTGCTGTCCTCTTTATTCCAGGTACAAACCCTCTGCAGAGTGACTTTGTGTTGTCAAAGTTAATACTTGGAAAAGTGAGCACAGATAACCTTGGCTTCCTCTTGACTTGGCTGCTCACGGGCTTTCAATGCCTTCTCTAATAAAGCCTTTACAATTGCTTAGAGACATTTAAAGTTGTTAATGTTTAAATAAAGGGATTAATTTCAGGCCTCCTGCTGCTAAACTTGTACGTTTGAATTTTGAGGAAGTGCCTTTTCCCTGCGAAGTGCGAACGGGCTCGGCAAAGCGGCTCCCTTTGATCAGCTAAATGGACTGGAACTCGTCGTGAGGAGCCACTGAACTCCTCAGCATCGATTTGCACTTGCCAGGCAATGGAAACAATTACAATGGCTCCATGAAGAGTAAATACTCAGGGATCTTAGGGCATGGATACAGGCAGGAGCCTCAGGAACGCCTGCCCTTTCAACCTGTTCCTGCTGTCGATTTTATTGATGATTGAGTTGGGATTTTAACATTTCCATGCCTTTGTTTCCCGACCTATAAATTACTTGTGTCTTCTTTTTGGGTTATTGAGCTCGGCTGTCACGTATAAAAATTGTCAAGGTAGGGTGCCAAGCACACACAAACTGTTTTATTTTTAGTGTCTTTTGAAATCTTGGACTTTTTGTTCTCCTTTTTATCTGTCTCTTTCTTTTTAATCACACCAAATGGAAATAAATTCAATCACAGCTGGTGCTGGAGAAGAATCATTAGGCCCATCCAGCTGGTTGTCTCGAGGCCAGAGTGGGATTGTTCCCTGTGCTGCATTTCCAAAGGATTTTATCTCCTTTAGTCCTGTGTGTGCGGAGTGATGAGCTCCTTTCACTTGTGTCGGCTCCCGTCATCGATCCGAAGGGGAAGGGCTATTTTTAGGTGGCTGTAAGTAAATGGACATCAGCCACTGTGGAAAGGGGACTGGGTTATTTTTGGAAACCATCAGCAGCCGTTCTGGCAGGTCCTGCTGTGGGATTTGTCTTCGGCTGGGCTGTCTCAGGTTGTGGTATCGGTTCCCAAGGTTGTGAACCTGGTTTCTTGGATGTGATCTGCACTCTGAGTGTGGAATTAGCAGCTGCTGGAGATTGTGTTGATGGCATCAGTTTCTGGGATTTAATTTCCCCAGGCCAGGTTGGATGGGGCCCTGAGCAACCTGATCCAGTGAGTGGCATCCCTGCCCGTGGCAGGGGCTGGAACGAGACGAGCCTTACGGTCTTTTCCAACCCAAACCAGTCTGGGATTCTGGGATTCTAAACCAGCCTGGCTGGGAGGGATGCAGGGTGATGGCTGAGCTGGAGATTTTGGGGCAGAAGATGAGGTTGGCTTAGGGGCAGTGTGGGAAGTGCACCTGGAGTGGAGCCAAGCCATGGAGATCATCTCCCAGCTGGAGCCTTTGATGGACGTGCAGGAGACTCGGCATCTCTTGGTGGCCACACAGCAGATTTTGGGGTGCTCCTGGGAGCTGGCTTGGGATTGTTCTGCTTCAGTGGATTGCAGAAGGATGATGTTTGCTTGGTTTTGCTTAGTCCTTTTGGTGAAGAATTTTGTAATTTGGGGACGTGGTTTGTGATGGGTTTGGCAGAGCTGAGTTGACGGCTGGACTCAGAGGGCTTTTCCAACCTTAATGATTCTGTGATTCCATCATCCCATAAGCATTTTGGGACAGCTGTGCCACAGTTTGTGTGTGGAGCTGATGCTCCTTGGAGCCCCTGGACTCTCCAGTTACTTGGCTGTGAATGTGCAAGTTGGAACGTGGGGGCAATGACCAAATCAACCCCATCACCATGGAGAGCTTGGAAAGCCCGAGGAGGATCCTGTGGAGGATTTAGCTGCACATTATCTTCTGTCTCTGCCTCAGCAAAGACCCAAATCTAATTTCAAAGGTCAGAACATGCTCTCACCTGAGTGTTCCCAGCCTTTTATAGAGTGGTTGAAGGCCATTTCCTAAAATTAGCTGCTGCAGGGGAAAGCTGATCCTGGCTCCGTATCAGACCCTTTCCAAAGCTCTGAGTGATCATTTACTTGATGGGCTCCTGTTGAAACTCATGACTAGAAGGTAGAAAATGGAAGAAAACCAGCACCTGATGCTGCTTCCTAACTGAGAAATAAAATCATATGGGCTTTTGGGCAGAATTTCCTCTTCTTGGTTGTTTTTGGAGGTGTTTTTTTGTTTTCCTGAAGCTTTCCCAGGCAGGCCAGTGGCCTGCCTTTAAAATCAGACTTATTTTTGTTTTCCTCAAACTTCCTGGTGATCCAAACATGCTGGGGAGCTCTGGAGAGGGGAACATGTGATTCTGAAGGAGGCTGGAATGGTAAAGCACAGTCAGATCTGCTAAGCAACAGCATTGACACGTTTAAATAAATCTGCTGTTGACTAATATAGAGTGACATATTGAGAGCAATTAAAAAAAAAAAGGAAACTGGGCACAAATTTGAGAAATGAGTGGAATGGGAACAGAACAAAGATGTTAGAGAGGACGCTGGATAAAAGAGAGGGAGGGCTGCTCCACAAAAGGAGTGTGCTGGAGAACCAGGGTGTCCATCAGGAAGGGGGAGACAATAGCAGAAGTGCAGATTTGTGCTGAAATTATCCCTTGGCAGTAGGATCCTTGTATTTCTGCTTCCCTGCCAACTCTGCTGGCTGCCAGGATTGAAAAGATTTATCCTGCCTGGTGCAGAGAGGAGCATGTGGTGGGATGTCAGGCAGCTTAGAGAAGGTAAGGTGGCACTTCTGGTTCCAGTGGCTTTGGGACTGTTGTTCCTTTGCATCTGCTGTGAGTTGGGTGTGAGTCCTGTCATTCCCATCCCCGTGGATGTGTGTCATGCTGGAGAGGGGCAGGGACTGACTCAGGAGGGGTTGGGTTTAAAGCTGGTGAAAGGAAATCCCTTAAAATCACAGAATGGTTTGTGTGGGAAGGAACCTTAAAGCTCATCCCATTCCAGCCCCTGCCGTGGGCAGGGACACTTCCCACTATCCCAGGGTATTCCAGGCCCTGTCCAGCCTGGTCTTGGACACTTCCAGGGATCCAGGGGCAGCCACAGCTTTTCTGAGCAACTTGCAGAGCTCATCTGTGGAAGCTGCTGCTGCTGCAGGAAGCTGTGGTGTGTTTTTTGTTTTTTCCTTTCCTTTCCCTACCTCCCCCTTTTTTTATAACAGTTCAGACTCCGTAATACTGAGAGCGTCTGTGATTGAATGCTTCAGAAAAGGTATTTTGGTGGACAGCTGCTGTTCTTCAAGGGCTCCTACAACTCCTGTTTGTTAATGGTTTGGGGGAAATTGTCCTGAATAAACTGTTCCATGGCTGTGATTTATGGTTATTTTGCACCAAAGCAGCTGGAAATGAGGAGTGAGGGGCTGAAGTGAAGGGATCATTGGCTTGATCTAATACAGCCATCCTGGTGCTTCCTTAATATTTTTTTTAGATTCTCTACAGAGGCCAAATTGACTTGTGAATTTTGTGCCCATCCTAATGACTTTGTTCCAGGCCAGTGCCTCTGTGTCCATCCATGTTCACAGTGGAGCTGGTGGCTGTGTCTGCCAGCAGCTTTCCCAGCCTCTGGGAATGGCTCCCCTTTTCCTGGCTGGCCATCAGGTGTTTACTCAGACCACGAGCAGCCTTTGGGCAGTGGGTGGCAACAGAAAACCCACACCCTGTCCAGCCTGGGATGGTGTGAGGCTGAAAGGGAGAGACTCTGCTGTCCCTCAGGGAAATTTTGTGTGGTCAGAACCATTCATGGCTCAAGCCACTGAGATGAGAATGAGATGGCACAGCTTGAGATGCTGGGCCTGGCTCTTGTGCCCATAATAACTGATGTGAATGGCCAGAAGAGGCGTTTGTGGCTTCCTCCTCCATTAGCACCTCTCAGCATCTATTTTCCAAACGGTCCCTGAAGTGAGCTGGAACCACTTCCAAGAGTTGGAACCAGTCTGATCTTTGGGGTGATGGCTGGGAGACAGCAGCTTGTGTTGGAAGCAGTTCCTTCATCTGCATGAGCCTTGTGCTGGCACTGTGGCCCACTTTTTGGGCTGCTCCGAGGACATTTGGCCTCTCTTCCCTAAAAAAAGAGCTGCTGTGTGCCGGAGATTCCTGCCTGGAGTATTTGGGAGCCAGAGGAGCTCCAGCCTTCCCAAACATGCCCTCTCTGCTGACATTTGGATTCCCTCCCCCCTGTGCAGGTGGGATTATGTGGTGAGGGTTATTTGGGTGATCTCTGGAGTGCAGAGTGTATCCACAATATCCATGCTTTCTCTGGGAATTCTCCCTCCTGGCTGTGTGATGTGAACTGTTCAGAGCCCTACGAACAAGCTGAGTCCTGCACATCCTGCTGCCACTCCAGGGAAGCTGTTAAACCATTAACTCTACAAAAACTTGGCTGCTTTGAGCTGCTCAGTGGCAGCACCAGTCTCGCTGCTCGTGGCTGAAGCATTTGGGCTTTTTGTGATTGCAGCAGACAGATTGTCTCAAAGCCACAAGGTATTAAACTGGCTTTCATGTTCGATACCAGTTAATAAAAATTTCCTTAAAAAGACACATTGCTTAGCATTAGATGCTCTTCAGTGTTGTCAGAGGGTTCTAATAAAACAGGGCTTTGGCATCTGCTCTTACCCGTTAGTCTTCCAATAACTGTTGAATCCATCAGCTGTTTGCACTCAAATTTGAGGGATGGAGCTCACCAAAGCATTAACTCTGTGTAAATGGTCTGAAAATGGGGAACTGAGGCTCTTTATGGGGTACTGGAGACCCCCATGGAAAACTGAAGGCATCAAACTGTAAGAATTCAGCCTCATTTGTGCTGCTGTTCCCAGAACTCGTGGGGGCACGTTGGCACCAGAGATTTTTTTCTCAAAATGCAGTGCTGAGCATTGCAGGGCCATTACAAGCCCCTGACTAAATTAATAATCATTCCAGCTCTTTCTCCAGCTAAGAGGACACCATTAGGTTTGGGAGAGCAGCTGGGAAGTGCATTTGGACCAGGCTTTAAGCTCGACAGGTTTTGGGTTTCAAAGGCATTTAAAACACACTCCCCCAGCTCACACAAGGAGTCACACTTTGGTGCCTTGGCCTGGAAGGCAGCGTGGAAGCTAAAAAAAATCTATTAGTGAGTTTCAATTTACTCAGGATAAATCCTTCCCCGAGGATTGCTCTTGTTCTGTGGAATTACAGGCTTTGGCCTGATAACGTTTTTCTCCTTAATTTGTCCCTTTTGCATCTCCTTGGTGCAAGCAGGGGAAGCAGAAGCAAAACTCCAGCAGGAGAGAGGTCGAGGGTTCTGTTTGGACCAGGAGATGTGTGGAGGGTGCAGAAGGAGCAGAGCTGTGGGAGAGGGAGGACAGGAGAGACCCAAATGGGTGAAAGTGGGATTTGGACAGCAGGGAAAAGCTGCTGAGAGAGGGGGGCAAAGAAAAGGATCTCAGCAGCTGCATTTTGTGCGGCCACTCCTGTATCCTGCAGCTGTTCATTAGAAATTCTGTTTATGCCACAGGGAGTTTTGGAGTCTCTGAAGCTGACACAGTTTTAATAGACAAAGACATTTTGAGTGCAGCACATCTGCTCTGGGATGCTAAGGAAGAGGCTCCATGCAGTAGTGCCATTGGTTGAAGCGTTTCATCAGGTTTTTTTTTTAATTTTAAGGCCTTTCTTCTATCCTAAAAAGTAATTTTTGAGGTCAAAAGAAGTGCTGTGTTTGCTCATTAAGTTTGCAGCCCTTGAACCGAGAGTCCTTCTGTACTCCTCCTTATATCCCTGAGTTCCCAGCCCTCAGAGCAGGCAGAATCACCTCTGACTTGGGAGGATCCTAAAGCACCTCCCAGAAGTGGCCATCAGAGAGGTGTGAAACACAAGCACAGGCTTGGGGCACGAGGGTGCAGCTCCAGAGCAGAGACCTCCTTTGGTCAATGCTGCATTATTAAATATTTGGTGAGGTCTTAAATTGATCTATTTATTTCTAGGCAGGCTCAATCTAACCCTCAGCTTAACTTTTATAACCCGTGGCTTTCCAAAACCCATCTCATCTCGCTCAGTGATTGAATCTACCTTGTGCAACTGAAAAGTTAATTCCTTCCTTCACCTCCAGCTCTGGTCAAGTTCCTCTTTGCCTGACCTCTCTCTTAGCCCTCCAATAAACAGAACAGTGTCACTTTGCCCTTCCTAACTGGTCTGGTATTGCTACATCTGCCCCCCAGCATTTTCTGGATATTTTCTACCTTCCCATTTTGGTAGGAGCAGTCTCTGTGCTGGATGCACCACTGAGTGGAGTTTGTCATCTCCCATCCTGCCTTTTCAAGGAATGGAGGTGTTGGTGTTCTCCAGCCAGCTGGAGAAGGGCTGTGGCTTGACTCTGTCCCAAACTCCAGGCGCCCACGAGAGTCGCTCGCTCTCCCTCCCCTGGCACAGCTGGGCAGAGGAGGGAAAGGGGAAAAATTAACAAATGTTTAATGAGTGAGATAAAGACTGGGGGAAACACTTCAAGGGCAAAACAGGCTCAGCTTAAGCTGCAAAGTGAGTTTATTACTGACACAATCAGAGGAGGATAATGAGAAGTGAAATAAGCCCTAAAAACACCTTCTGCCCCCAGCCCCTCCCTCCTTCCCACCGACAGCACAGGGGACAGGGCAGGGGGGTTTGTCAGTCCATCACTGAGATTTTCTTCCCTGCTCAGGGAGAGGATCCATCCCTGTGAGGCCCTGGGGTCCCTCCCACGGGAGACACTTCTGGGGGAACTTCTCCAGTGTGGGGCCAGCTCAGGGCAGCAGCCAAACCCCACCTGCAGCTCTGTGAGCTCCCCCAGGGGCACAGAGCCCTCCCAAAACTGCTGAAATGTGAACAACCCCACGGGCACAGAGCCCTCCCAAAACTGCTGAAATGGGAGCTCCCCCAGGGGCACAGAGTTCTCCCAAAACTGCTGAAATGTGAGCTCCCCCAGGGGCACNCCTCTGACTCTGTTTGGATTCCCTTCTCCAATCTGCCAGCACAGAGGCGTTCCCAGCCTCTCTCCCTGGCCCAGTCCTGGCCAGCAGCGTGTCCATCCCCATGTCCATCCCAATGTCCATCCCCATGTCCATCCCCATGTCCATCCCATGTCCATCCCATGTCCATCCCATGTCCATCCCCATGTCCATCCCCATGTCTGTCTCCATCTCTGGCTCTGCTGAACACAGTGGAAGCTCCCAGCCCCTTCCCACAGGATCCATCCTTGTGGCCCCCCTGCTCCCAAACCCCAGGCTGTGCCAAACCAACAGTTTGTTGTGTTTCTTTCTGGTGTCTGCAAGGGAAGCACTGGGCACCAGTGACAAGACAGAGCACAGTGTGTGTTGAATGATCCATGATCCAGCATTCCAAATCCAGAGGGCAGCAGTGCTTTGTAGGAATTTAATTACCATGGATTGTGCTGCTGCTTATCTCCTATCATCCACTCTGCTGCTGCTTAATGACTTCATTAAGCACAACACAAACCTCATGCACTGTGTTCTGTCTTCTCAGTGTGTTTGGAAGTGTTTGGCCACGTCCACACCTGCACGTCCTGGGTAGGGGAGTGTCCTGCAGGGACCTTCCTTGGGCTTCCCAGAATCCCAGCATGGCTTGGGTGGGAAGAACCTTAAAGCCCATCTCATTCCACCCCCTGCCATGGACAGGGACACCTCCCACTATCCCAGGGTGCTCCAAGCCCTGGCTCAGCTTTGCTCAGGAGGGAGAAATGTGGATACATGGAGATACTCCCAGGGCTGG
>VZRX01015990.1:225413-238354 GCA_013398075.1 Notiomystis cincta | reverse complement strand
GCGGCGCCTGCGCCTTCCCCCGCCGGTCCGCACCGCGCTACCGCGTTCCGCTACCTTTCCCGATTATGGTTATTTTACCAAAAAGCCATCCCAAAATCCAACCCCCGGCCCCACAAACCCTCCACCCGCCCCAAACCCGCAGGCTGAGCGGCCTTAGCCGGGTCGGGGGTGATTCCTGCAGCCCTGAGCCCACTGGGTGAGGCGGCCCCGCTGCCTATGCAGGGCCAGGGAGGCCGGTAGGGAAGTAAATTAGGGGGTTAATTAAGCACTAAAACCGAACCCAATTAATTTTCAGAGTTCATCCTGCCAACAGATTAAAGACTGAGACCTACACCATAGTGTTAGTTTTTTCTTTTTTAATTATTATGAAATCACATTAAATCATTTGCCACTCTAGCGGGATTGATGGAACCATTAAAGAAACCTGCATTAACATCGTAAGTCCTAAAGGCTTCTCAGCCTCTTTCCTAAAAATGTATTACTTAGCCTTTGCCATGAGAGGAAAGCTCATGTCTTTAAAATAATTTTGATGAGTGAAGGTGTTAACGTGTTTGAAATGGATCTCAATGTCTACTGACTTTGGGCAGCAGCTTTGTTGCAGAGCTCCTGAAACAGACAAGGGTCTGCACAAGCCTGAATTTCTGAACTTTGGGGTAAAATAGGAGNCATCCCCTCCACCTCCATACGATGTCCCTTTCCCAGCCCCTTCCAGTTACCTCCAATGCCCCCGTGCTAATAGATCGCTCGCTTCAGGGCTCCCACACCTTGACTCCCATCCCCACAACCACACAGAGAACTCCTTTCCCCTCCAACAGCCCCCCCCAACTCAGGGCTCCCTCTCTTCCCCCTCCCCGCTTCNAGGGGACTCTTCCTTTACTCGAATAAAGTTGCAGGACTCCTCCCTCTCCTGTTTGGACATAAACCTTTGGCATTTGTGGATTTTCCTGACATCCACACGAAGGAGGATGGACAGTCACTGCTGCACTGTGGGAGATGCTTCAGTTGAGTGTGGAATCATACAGTGGTGATGTGCAGCCACTTGTGCAGCGATGCCCCGGGCTTAACTTCAGAGTCATGGAACGGTTTGGGTTGGAAGGGACCTAAAAGGTCCTCTATTTCCAACACCGTGCCATAGGCAGGGAGAACTTTCACTAGACCAGGTTCTCTATCCAACCCAGCCTTGAACACTTCCAGGGATGACACATCCACAGCTTCGCTGTGCAGCCTCTTCCTGAAGGATTTCACAATGTGCAAAGGCACTGCTGGAGAGGAGCCAAGAGGGGCGGTTGCAGGGCTTTTTTGTATATCACCATTTCCCTGCACAGGACAGCACAACAGATAAACACAAACATTGTGGATGCCTTGCCCTGGGCACAGCTTCAAGACTTGGACCTGAGATATAATACAGGTGCAAGAAGCATCGTGGCACCACTGGCAGCCACAGCAGCTAAAAACAAGATGGCAAAGCCCTTGATGGTGTAAAAAAAAGCAGAAACTCTGAGAAAGTAATGAAAACCAGAGTGAGAATGTCTTGAATATGAACTCACTGACAGTGAAAACTTTAAATGTACAAGGTTACAGAAACATCCACAGTGATTACCACTCACCTGTTGCCCTAATAAGAGCCACTCTATTTTAAACACCCAAAATATTCAAAGTAAAAAAAGCATTAAGGATCCCATTGGCTATCCTTGATGAAGGGGTCCCATTCTTCAGCTAAGATGGAAAGAAGTTCAGAAAGTACTGCCAAAAATAATAATAATTAAAAAAAAAAATCCATCCCTCTCTCCTCCCAGTTTTATGTCAGCACTGGAATCCAAACCAGATCCCAGCCTCAGAGCAACATCTTCTAGAGATAGTTATGTATGGTTTAAAAGGTGTAATTATTTACTGCAGAAATAACTGCTATCCTTCGGGGAACATGATTCAACAGAGGCAGAAAACAATCTACCATTTCCCTAAGTCATTACAGGAACTGTGGACACGTGGCCTTTTGTTGGAGTTGTAGAATTTAAATGAATTACAAATACAGCTATGTGGCCACATTATCCAGTATGTTTAAGTGTTAAAATACTTCTTAACTTGAGTGCCTCAATTTGGTCACCTGGTGTACAAAAAAAGAGCTTCTAGAAGAGTATTACAATCTATTTGTAAAGGAACTATGAAACAAGGACATCAACAGAACACAGACATATGAAAACTTGGTATTTGAGTGTGCAAGAGTTTGACCAAGTACCTCAAGTCAAGTTTGCACCTACACACCACATCCTTAGTTGTGTGAGAGTCCCTCGAGAGCAGGGCTTAGACATGAGCTGAAATAACGCAAGAAATGAACAAACAAAAAATCAAGTTTTTAATTTACAAATTCCATAGAACACAGTTACAATGCTTTCCTACATAGCAATCATCCCTCCTAATCTGCCACAGCAACTTCAAATACAAACCATAATGGGAAAATCAGGCAGGTTTTCCTCAGGACAGAAGTCTGGACCTTGTTAAGCTTCACAGTTTACCTGCAGCCCTCCTTGTTGCTGTGATCACAGGTATCCTTGTTGGGCAGTACAGGAGTGTTGGAAGAAGAGCCCCCATGTGGCGATGGCACGTGTACACTGTGTCTCATCAAGAGCTGGATGGCCTTGTGACAACCCCTCACTGTGCCAGGAATCCCCTCCAAGGGGTATCCTGGGACTGGTCCCAGCACTGTGGCTTTACTCAGCCTTTTGTCTGACAGAAATTCTTTCAGTCAAGACAGAGATGTAGAGTTTCAGCCAAGCATATGTGATTCCCAGAGCACAGTACACAGAGGTCAGCAACAGTGGGACAAAAGGGAAGTGCCATTTCCAGGTGGTCAGGGGAAATATGATTTCACAGAAGATTTCCAAGGGCACTAGTTGGATGAGGTAGATTGTTTCAAGCCAGTTAAGTAGAGGTTTCTCTCTCCTGTCAGAGAAATTAAAAAAGAGGTAGTGTTAAAACATGTGTTAACTAAAAATAACTATTATGTTTTTCAGCTATCACCAGTGCAAAGAGAATCTCCCATTATATCATAATAATGGTTTAAATTTTAAGAGTTTCAGTAGGAAAAAAACCCAGTTTGATAACCAAGAGTACAGCTCAATGTCCTTATCAAGTTCCAGAATGCCTTGGAATCCTAAGGAGAAACCTCATCAATGGCTCTGCTTCACCTCACACTATTTCAGTGAACAACTGAACAGCCCTTCTTACAGACTTGTTCCACCAAAGACTGGAAATGTTGGATTTTTTTAACCTCTTCACCCAAGCTTTCTGTAAGATGGACTGTGAGCTGATGTCTCTTGCAAAGGACACCGATAGCAGGAGTTTACTGCAGGTAGTTTAAAGGGAATCTCATGTTTTGGCAAGTTAAGAAGAAGAAACTTGCAAAAGCTCCCTCTCTTAACAAAACCAAGCTCCTATGGAGTTTTTTAGCTAGAGCATCAGTTTTCTGTGCTGTTTGTCCCTTGTAACAATGGCTGTGCCCAACACCAGAAGAAATGCTGTTGTTCCTGGCATTGAGATTGAATTTCTTTAATTACCTGAAGAGAGATTTCAATGAAGAGAAGCTATAAACAGTAAACAGCAGCATAAGCAGTATTTTAATTGGAAGTTCTGAAAAACAAAGAACATGATGGACTTTTAAAATTATTTATAAACAGCTTTTGCCATATATATTTTAGCATCTTTAAATCTTGCTAGTCACATTTGCATTATCTGGCTTTATTTTCTCCAGACCTACATGTTTTACTGCTTAGGATACCTAAAAATAAGCATAAATACTTACTAAAGCAAATGCTAAGCATTTGCAATACACTTACTTCAATTATCTATAAACATACTGAACACACCAATTATAATTACAATTTGAGATAGCAATACAAATAAGATTTTCCTTTTCTAAAGAAATCACAAACAACTGGGAAGTTACTAATGCAAAAATGACAACCAAATCAAGACTATTGAGCTCTGTATTGCAAACTAGGTAAAAATTAATTAACAGAAGAACATTTTACCTGGTGGTGTGAACAACAATGGAAAAAGTGAGAAATGCCCTGTTGTTGCCAGGATCAAGTAGATGCCAGCATCCTTGGCTCTCTGAATAGACAGTAAGCTAAAAATAACAATAATTTGTTATGCTTTTGTCTTTTAGCAAAGAAATTTAATTTCTGCCGAACACTATACAATTCACTGAAGACTGAAGAACAGGTCAGTTTCATAGTACCCCAGTCCCTCCTAACACTGGACCTGTGATGAAGTCTCCTGCTTCCACACCATGTGGTCTCAGAGATAAAAACACAGGAGAAAAATCAGCCAGAAAACTCTCCCTCAGAAAACCACAGAATACAATTATCAGCAAGGCCCAGCACAAAACTAGAGCTTAAGTATCACTAAATCTCTGAGGAAGGAAAGTAAGAGTTTGTAGCAATACTGGTCAGGCAGCTTATGAACTACAGCTTCACTTCTACCCTAGGCAGGCACGAAGTTCTTCTGGTAGAAACTGTGTATTGTTCTGATCAAGCACAGTGCAGAAGATCCCTTTCCTCAGCTGGCTCCTGAACTATCTGTTTGGGATTTTAAGATACGAACCACGGCACACATCAAGGTTTGAATTGTGCCTGAAATTAATTTACTTTAAATGCATTACACTGTTTTATAGAATACCTTAAGCTGTAAAAGTTCATCTTCTGAAATACACTGAAAACAATGTGATTCCCTTTGAGGATTCCTCAACAAGTGGCTGCAGGTTCAGTTTGGCCAACTACTTTGTACAGAATTCACTTACCTTAAAGGCAGAATAGCAAGGAGTATTGCTTTCTCATGCACGTGCCAGCCAAACATGAAGGAGCTCAACGCACAAAGAACAAGGCACTGTAGAAAGCCTCTGGACCCTTGAGGTTTAAACCAAAGACAGAAAACAGAGGGCTAGAAACAACAGGCAGAAACAGGACTTCAGTGAAAAGTTTGGCAATTCTGAAGACAAGCCATTGTCCAAAGAGATTTGTCAATGTTACTAAACACCACTGCACCCAGGCTGTGCTTGTGCAGCACAAGCATTATATAGCACTGGAGGAAATCAATCTATCTGGATGTATGAGTAGAGCCTGAACATTTCTATTGAAATATCAGGAGGGAAAAGTAGACTGAAAGACAACAGGCAACTCCTTGCTATTTGTGTTGCACACAAAAATTGTCTTCCAATCTAAGCCACTAATCCAAGCCACTAAACGTATTTTATCAGTCACTACATATTAGTAACAACATATTTATTGCTCTAGAACTAAAATTCATGTGAACTGCATAGTATCAGTTAAAACCTACTAGGGACAAAGCACATCAAATTTCAAAAAATATTAGCTGTTCTTACCAATATAGCTATGAAAGTAAAGATTAATGTTGCCAGTGGAGTCACTGAAGGGAGGACAGTGTGCTGAAACTCTTGAACCAGTCCTCCTGTCATGGAAGCTTTAGGGATTTTTGTACCATCAAGAAAATTGCACTTTAACCCTAAAAACAAAACATAAAAAAGCACAAACTGATAAATAAAGAAAATGAAGTAGCTGAACTAAGTACATGGCCAAGATCTTTCTTTTTTTAAAGGATGGCAGAGGGAAGTGATTGATCTCTGACCTACTGCTGGTAACTTATGCACCGGATTATGTGGACAACCATATGATCTATGGCAATCTGAAACCATAATTTACTGCCTACATTTCAGACAGTGAAGACTAAAATCCAGAGAGATCCATCTGCAAACAGGCACCAAACAGCAAGATCAACATACTGACCAAGAACTGTCAGTGCTTTATCCATGGCATTGTACAAAGCCCAGAAGTTGGGGGCCCAATAAGCATGGCAGAGACCTCGCTTGAAAGGGAAGAGTCGTGAAATGACTTGAGGCAGCTGACCCTACAGAAAACAAGAACAAAGAAATGGCCTCTTTAGAGGAGACATGGTTTATATTGTTTTAACAAAATTTTCTAACTGTTGAGGGCAATAACATATCAAAAAGGGGTTATTACCAATACCAAGAAGGGTCCCAGTGAAAGAGCAGAAACAAGACAGACAATCAGTCCCAAAAGAGTTACATGAAGAAAGCTGAAACTTCTCCACTTCAGGGATCCATCTACAAGAAACAAACAGATTAAGGGAGCAGTTGCTGTGGGAAGTGGGAGACAAAGCATTTCACACTGACAAGGAATTGCTAGCAACTATCTAGAAGGAGCACACGGTCTTTTATGTCAATATATTCAGTTGCTTCCTTCAACAGCTGCCATTTCTTTTGCCAACATTACAGCTCCTGCACTATACATGGTTTCAGTATTTTCCAAATTTACATTCCCTGTTCACATGAGGAGTATCAGGCATGTTTCAGTGCTAAAAAGTGTAGAGAAACTCTAAGGTCTTTGAAATAGCTTCTAATACTGTCTAATTGTTCCATATCCAGAAAAATTCTTATAGCTTCCAAGTGCCACCTTCAATTTGTTCATGTTGTTCTTAACAGAGAAATCTTAAAGAAACAGGAATTGTACAAACCAAAGGTATTTCAAAGATCTTTCAAGATCCTACCAATTCTGCTCTCAATACAGCCATTTTGTTCCAACTGTATCTGCATGTCTTGAGTGTTCCCCTAGCTCTACTGATTAACACAACTGCACCCAAAAGCCAGTGAGCAAAACCCCATCTTACCTGCGTTATTTGCAGTAAAGCAGTAGGATCGTAACAAATAAATGCCATATGCTGGGGCCACGTACATGTAGATGTGTTTGAAATGCAGAAGAACAGCAAAAAGAAGAGCACCCTCCAAATACCTTTTCTGAAAGAAAACAAAACAAAATCTAAGCTCTTCTCTTTGTACTTCCTTTTAATGATCCTCTGTTGTACTCCTAAGGTGATGGGATATTTACTAAAAGCATTAAAAGGAGTATTTACTTCAAATTACAAATTCAGTAGTGTTATGCACAACAGGTATGGAAAAGGAAACTATCCTGTCACACAATCACCTCTCCACAGCTTCAGGAGTATGTTTTCAAAGGACTGGTGATTTGGAAGCAGATGGCAAGAAATGATGCCACATTGCCCAGGTGTAACACAGAATTTAGCTTTCTTACAGGGAACTACAATGCTGCAGCATCAGCAAGCAATTGTGGAGAGTTTCAAGTTTTTTTCTTCCCTACTCATAAATAATAACTCAATAGTTAGACATCCAGCTTCACACAGCTCAACATGAAGCCACTACCACATGAGCAACCCTATGAAGTGAATTAATGCACCCAAAATACACATGGCAACAAATAGACAAGAGTCACCTGACACAGCCGAGCCACAGAAAGAAGCATCAGCCCAAAGAGGAAACCATTGTACTGGAAATGAATATCTGAACTTGAGTCAAGGAATAAAGCAAGTTTTCTTTACTACTCTGTTTTCTGGAGAAGACTCAAAGTTATGAGGAATAAATTCAAATTAAAATGGAATTTAAATCAAGAAAGCAACCTTAAATTAACACCACATAGACACAAGTCATTATTTAACCTTACCTATAAGTACTTTTAGACACAAAATACACTAATGCTGGCATATTACCTTGATGAAATGAAAACAACAATCTACACATTTGTGCAAATTTTGTAACATAAACTAAAAAAGGTTAAATCTCTAGTTTAATTTGTAAGTTATTAGTTTCTGCCACACATTGGTTAATGGATGGTGACAATAGCCCTCAATTTTCTACCACTTGGAAGCAGCCAACATACACAAGAACTGTGACAGAGAAAATTAAGTCCTTCCTTTCAATGCACACTGTGTCAAGACTGACTGGCAGTAACTGCAATTTCCAGAGTTATTTTTATATAGGATATGGACCTGTTGGAGGGCAGAGAGAGCCAGGGAAGCTCAGAGGGCTGGAGCACCTCTTCTGTGGAGACAGGCTGAGATAGTTGGAGAACCTGAAAAAGGGAAAATGCTAGGGAGAACTTGTAGCCCCTTTAGAAGGTGCTTTGAGAGCTGGACAGGGACTTTTGGCAAGGACACAGAGTGACAGGGCAAGGGAGAATGGTTTTAAACTAAAAGAGGGCAGATTTAGATTGGGTATTAGGAAGAAATTCTTTATTGTGAGAGTGATGAGGGATTGGCACAGGTTGCCCAAAAGTTGTGGATGCCCCATCCCTGGAAGTGTTAAAGGTCAGGCTGAATGAGGCTTTGAGCAAGCTGGTCTAATGGGAAGTTCCTCTGCCTAAGGCAGGGGGTTGGAACTAAATGATCTTTAAGATCCCTTCCAAACCAAACCACTTTACAATTCTATGATAACTTCTTTAGAAAGACTTCCTAATTCACATAAAATGTTAACCAATTGAACAGGCTGAAATCTTAAAACACTTTCAAGATTTTCCTTGCCACAGGACAAACTTGGAACCACACCCAGAACACAAAGCCTCTCTGCTAATGCTCCTGTAGGCAGGCAAGGAGGAACAGCCAGCAGAAAGAGGCACATTGCTGCCAGACTGGTTGGTCCTCCTCCACTTCTGGCAAATCAGATCAAGAACTGATTAACTTTCATTTTGCCAAACAGTAATTCTAATGAAAACAAAGTTATTTAACTAACCCCAGAAACAAAACCAGTGGTATTACTTGCTATGGCAGCAATAATAATATTGGATTGTGCCACACACTGTAACAGGCTGTTAAAAAACCAAACAAACCACAAACAACCCACAACGGTTTGAAAGGATACGATCCACAATTAACAACCCAAAATTCCACAAGAGCAGAACGGCAAGAATAAATGTTGGTTTTTCCAGGATATCCTTTGCAGCTCGTTTTCCATTTACACACCTGCAGCACCTGAACAGGAGCAGAAGAAACAGAAGCTTTAATTCAAACATACAAGCAAAACCATTGTTTGTTTTAAGAGTTAAGAACTACACTTACTCTAAGGTAAGCCATTTTACCAGGATGGAATGCAACGATAAAATTCTTGCTAAATTCATCAAAGGCAAACAGTGTCACAAACAAAGTTTAGTAAAAAAAAGGATTTTCAATTTCAATAGCTGTGGTGTGTTCCACATGCTAAAGTTTACACTACATAACAGCCTCAGGTGCAAGTCTCCCATTCAGTAAGTGTAAAGCTGCCATAGCCCACTTGCCATCATGAACAGTGTATTGCTACACTTGGAGACAACACAGGGAGTTCAGCTGGATATCAGCCTCTCCCCCCGTCTACCCCTGCCCCCTGCCATATTATCAGTTATTTCTGTTGGTTAAAAACATCTTATTACTTCTCAGTGTGAAACAATATGGTTCATACAACTTTTGAAAGCAATCTTAAGTCACATTAAATCTTAAAGTCACGTTACAGATAATCTGTGTTGGAATACTATTAGTGCAACCTCCCTGCCACAAGCAGAACACCTTTCACTAGACTGGGTGGCACAAATCCCCATCCAACCTGGCCTGAATTTTTCCAGGCACCTCATCTATCACCTCTCTTGGCAAAATGACCCTGTGCAGACACAGCCCTGAGCCTTCAGCCTCATGTTCGTACATCTGTGAGTCAAAACAATAAAAGGAAAAGAAGTCACAATGAAAGCTAGCCCATTTCAAATAAAGGACGTAAATAAAGGAGCCTAGGCAGTGCTCCAGTCAGGGAATTTCCCACCCAGGTTTTGAGCAGACAGAATAAAATGACAGAAGACTCTTAAAACCAAATCATTAAAGTAGGCAATGTATTTCTCAGAACTACTCCCCCACTCTACTCTTTAGGGGTAAGGTAAATAGTTCTTCACAAAGTCCAGCCATACTGAGAGTATCCAATCTTAATTACATTACACTTGGAATAAAAAGTTTATCATCAAAAGCATTTCGCATATTTGACAATACTGCCAGTTTGTGACAGAATTCCTTTATGCTTCTACTCTAGAAGAGCAGAGTAATAAGAAAAATAACAGAAAAAAACCTGTTCTGAGCATACCAGCTGTGTGGCAACTCCTACAAAATGAGCCCAGTGACAGAAGCAAAACCAAGTATAAGACATGAAACTGCAGCAATTGTCTGAGTGTGTGCAAATCCATCACATGTACAGCAATTGTACCTCCAAGAAGAACATGTTATCTTGTGTTTAGCAGCATATTCCAAGTTTCTCCTTGAACAGGTTCAAGCAACTCCGGCATTTCCCTAAATTTACAAGCTTATTTGTGCAAACAGTTATTTGCTGTGGCTACAGAACAAGCCCACATATGAAGGACTATCCACTGTCCCTAAAATTAGAGCATTAAGACTTACTCATGAACTGCATATATGAAGAGGGTATCTGTAAAGATGACAGAAAGCCTTTGGAAGAAGACAGTCGCACGACTGGTGTAATTCAAGTTTTCAACAACCAACATCTGGGGGTCAAAGTACTTGGCAATGTGAGAAAGTGCATATTCAAACCAAGCAAAAAATGGTGGATAATCCAGGGTCCATTCCGAGGTCGTCTAAAGACAAAATAAGATTAAACAGTTTGTAAGAAACCCTGCTGTTTGTCGTCCTTCAGGTACAGCTCACTGCAGTAACTTCTGTGTAAGTGAAACCAGTCCACCATCAGTAGCCAGCTCTGTGGGGCTGACCATGATTCAAGGTGTTCTCCTGCAGTATTGGCAGAGATGGGCTGTCTGATTAGCAGGAAAACATTAAAGAACATTCTGTGTACCTGCACCTAACCGGTATTTAACTGTTTGTTCTTTATAAATCAGCTTACAGGAATATGGCCAATATTACAAAATCCCAGTAGAACACAGTCCTATTGATCTATACACAGTTCATATTGATCTATATTGAGTGATCACCAACACAATCAGCCTTGCTCCAGCCTCAAAATTACTTTTACTCATCAGTTAACAAGTCTTAACTCTCATACAACCTTATCAAGACCAAATGGCATTATGTGATCTCTTCCCATAAGGAGAGTTGTTATGCCCTGACCAACAATTAACTCCTTGGCTGTGGAAACAGCAGAGGAGGAGGAGGGATGAACAGAGCAGGTTGGGATGGAGTGTATTTTTCAGCGAGCAAGCTCCCAAATGCTTCTGTTGTCTTGATGAAAGGCATCCTATGCTCTGACATGGGGTTAATGTTGGCATTAGAGAAACTTGTTTGTAAAATAGTCCTCAGATCAGTCTTACAAAGTCCTGACCTGCACAAATCATTTACTCCTGGATGCTTATGTGGAGCACTGGAAACTACAGTATCTGTCCCTGTGCTCCAGCAGCTACCAGAAGACAGACTCAAACCCAATTAGGTAGGCTGCCTCCATGACAGACTGAAGGTGACTCACCTAGATAAAAACCAATGCATGCTACTAACATACCAGCAAAGGCTCAAATGTTAATACAGTGCTTGATTTCATGATGGCTAGATGTACACACCCATTAGCACGAGTCACTCTTCAGTCTGGTAACTGTGTATCACCAATGAGAAGAACAAAGAGACCAGCAATTTAAGACTAGGATGCAACTTGCTCCTATGCTACACAGCCTTACCAATAACCCAGGCGCCTTAACTGCTTTTCCCATTTTGCCTTCCTAAGTACTTGCAGCTTCCCCAGACAACTTTCATTCTTTAGCTAAATGCTACATAAGGCCAGAAAATTGTGACTGGCATATTTTTGTCTGGCTACATGATAGTCACCAACCATCTCTTCCAGCATTCACAGGGTCTGACATACCCGTGCTTATAATTTCTACACAGTTAAAAATCCCCAAGCATGTCCTTACCTCATAGTACCACTGAGAAAGGGGCAAGTTGTGGGTGATGGCAAGCCAGTTCCTATGGACTTCGAAATCTGTGGAGTAACTACAGAAGGTGTATGTTAAGAGTCACATACATGCACTTAGAAACAAAATTTCAGAGCACGTCATCACAGGCAGATAAGAAGGATGCCTCTATTTGTCAGCTCTAGATCACCACTGTGATCAAGTTACTGCAACAGTAACAAATATGCTGCTTTAGAACTTTGTGCCAAAGATATATCATAGAATGGTTTGGGTTGGGAGGGACCTTAAAGACCACCTCGTTCCAACCACCCGGCCATGGGCAGGGACACCTTCCACTAGACCAGGCTGCTCAGAGCCCCATCCATCCTGGCCTTGGACACTTCCAGGGATGGGGTATGCAAGGCTTCTCTGGGCAACCTGCGCCAGTGCCTCACCAACCTCACAGTAAAGTCTTTTCTCCTAACGTCTGATCTAAATTTCCCACTTTATTCAGTATAGAACCATTCCTCCTTGTCCTATGACTATCTGACCATGTAAAAAGTCACTCATACAGGTGGTTATAGGGCAAATTTTTCGGACAATTAATGTGAAATTCCAGGTTGTAACTGAAGTTTAATAGAAAATTGTTTGTTTTTTTTCTTCTTTTTTTTTTTTCCACCATTAAAACTTTAAATTACACAGCATTAATGTTTCAGGACACTTAAGGGCTTTCTCGAACAGCTGTCAGCCGGAACGGGCCAGAAGGGCTTCCAAAGGGAAGAGCAAAGCTGTGCCACGCGGCGGAGGCAGCGACGCCTCGCTTCCCTCACGAACCCGACAGTCACACGGACCTTCGGGGCCTCCTCAGGNGGGTGGTGAGGCCCTGGCATAGGAAACAGTTAATAATTAGCCGGCAGGAACACAGAGAAAGAATCCAACAAGAGAACACCTGGGACCAAAAATCACCACAGGATCAAGAGGCGCGAGAATGAGTGCGCGGACTGAGTACAAAAGCTCAGGGACTTCTTTGTTGAGGGTCGCTCTGTGCACAAACCCAGCTTGAGCTGGCCTGCTGCTGAACCAGTCTTTTACTATTTACTTTCATAAATCCAGCAACTGAGACTGCTACAGGGAACCTCGGGTTGAGCCCGAAGGGGAATGTGAAAAATCTGGAAATGATCCGTGCCGATTGCAAATATG